>JAMXBC010000009.1:94269419-94439419 GCA_024138005.1 Lumnitzera racemosa
TAGATGATCAACACCCCTAACATATACTTCCTGTAACTGGTTTTCTCCAAATGCTTCAGCCATTTCAATTAAGTTTTCCACATTATCATCATCCCTTATGGCTATCAAAGTGCATGAAACACCTCCTTGATAATAACAAGGGTATCAGAGTATAAGCTCAACTTTAGTAGGATCAACCCTGATACTTGTACGATTTGCTGGAGGAAATGATTAAAATTTGAATCCTTTCTCATCCTCAACTTTTTGATTGGCTACTTATCATATTACAGACTGGTAATTCTATTTACAATGTTCTCTTTTGCATATATAATTATTTTCACATACTCAGCCATTCTTGACTTATCCATCTAGTAATTCCAAAGTGAGTTAAGCCCATACAATTTCACTTAATTTGTAGCATCCACATAATTTCACTTCTCAATGGGATGTTTCATCACATACTATACATACAAATGCAAAATCGCTTAACCAATGTATAGGTAAAATCAACTACATTTCATAGGTGGCATTCCTATTTTCTTGCGTTACCACTACGATTTATCTAACTATAGCTAGCACATGAACAATATACTAAACATAAACATAGTACACTAATTTTCTCTAACTACTATAAATTATTTTAACAATATAATTTGCATTTTAAAAATAATAAATGCAAAAAAAAAGAAGGGGATTAGTCTTACATACAGACTGGTTTAGAAAATGGGGTTGTGCTATTACCTAGAGAGTGAAAATCAGAGACTGTGGAAGATTTCAAAAAGTGAAGAATGCTATAATAAGTTTTGCTTACGCGAACTAAGTTATTTATATGGGGTACAGAAGGTATACAAGTTATTTGCACCTTCTTAAGGTGCAATTCTTGCATCTGCTTTCTTAAGGCGCAATTAGAACTCTAGGTCCCTTTTCGTAATATTTTTCGAAAAGAGTCTTATAGAGGTACAAAACTACGGAGAAGGTGGCGTAGGTTTAGGGGCATTTTGGGGTTGTGATGAATGGGTGAGGAATACTTGATTAAGGCTTAAATTCAATAAACAATTTTTGACAAGAGTAGTTTATGTTGGGCTATCTTAATTGTATACATGGAAGGATAAGAGATCTCGAGCAGTTGTTGTTGCTATTGTTTGACCTTAGGGGTTGGGTTTCATTTAATAGTAGGACTTAATAGGGGTTATGTGGAACAAGCTCATTATGACTAAAAGTTAACTATTAATCTTGCACCAATAGAGTTTTAAAAATAAACAAAAATGGTTTGTGATATGTTTGAAATTCGGTGCATGGATTTAACATCTTCTATTATGTCTTGAATTTTTATTAGTATTTTTATTTTTATTTATTGATTTAGGTGACGTATTAATATTAATAAATCTTTTTTTACATTCGATCATATACACACAATATGATTATAAAAGAATCTAGATTTAAGAAAATTGGATATTGTTAATGATTAGATTAGATTTGTGTGGTTACATTGACAAATATATAGGCTTTGAAGCACTTAAATTTGTTTAGAGAAGATTTATAATAAGTTATCTTCCATTTGTTTTAAAAAATATTTCTCCGTAAGTTTTATTTAACCATACTCTAACATTGATATGTTATAAATAATATTAAATACTATGGGATATTTTACACCTTTAATATCCATAATATTAAAAGAGTCATTCATATATTGCATATTATATGAAATAGATCTTTCTTAAATTATTATAACCTTTTGTAATTGTAAACTAAATTGTAAAATAATTTTTCATCAATAATAAAAGTAAGCATTGTATACGGAAAAAATGAAAACAAACATTAAACTTAGCACCCAGATTTTGTGTTGTTGATTGCTTTTTGTTTTTTCTTTTAAGAAAACAGTATACACGTCTTTTCGACCAGATCTACATAAACTTGTTTATTCATGTCTTCCTATTAAATTAAATGATTCTTACTATTGAATTATCATATATTTATTGAAAGAAATCAATTGCTTTATAACAAATACAATAAATATAATAGATTTTGAATTGAAGTGCAATAAATATATGAAGAAAAGTTTTTGATTTTCTAATATTTATAAAATGGCGATTCCATATGATATAGCCTGTGCACAACTGGCAAATAAGCAAGTTAAAAAAAAAAAAAAAAAACTCTAGAAAGTACGCTAATCATGTACAAGAAAATTAGTAAGATGATTGACCCCAAAAAACCAATTCCTAAAAGCTATATGCATCTAAATCCCCATAACATATCCTAGGATGCCCCCATCTTCCCAACTTGCAACCTTAAATCATCCTCCAGTGGCCACAATTTCAAATCCATACCCCAAACTCTTTTACTGTTCGATCTCTTCAACACCGGCGGCACGGCTTCCGGAGCCACCAAGAAGCTGCTCTCGATATCGGTGGTGCTTGCCATATGCCTCCTCATATGCCCGCCGAGGGCTTGTCCAGTTGGAAACTCATACCCACATAAAGAGCACTTGTGTGTCTTTGTTTTTGCAGGCGACTCCGACGACATTTCCGACAGGTGGAGATCAACACTGTCCTCTCCCATTAGTCTTGGCAATTTACTATGACTCGCTCTATGCCCGCCGAGCGCTTGAAAGGATGGAAACTGCCGGTTGCATGTCTTGCATGTAAAAACACGATTGTTTGAACTTTTAAACGAGTCAGTTATTCTACCGACCTTAGCCAAGAGCCTTAGCGTATTCGCCGTGGCCATTGCTTCGATCGATCCTTCTTCTCTTGCTCTTTTAACCGTCATGCTTAGTGCTGCTTAAGGAGGAAGAAATATTCAAGAGTGATTTCGTGAGAAGTGAAGTACAAGTCTGTTGATCTGATCTTATGTGGGAATTGTGTGGAAAGGGGGCGAAAGGGTGTGGGCTATTTATATGCCGTGTGAAGTTTGCGATTTAATGGGTAACGCGATTCGGATATATTTTTTGTGTATACGTGTGGGTTTCTAATTGGTGTAAAGAGAGTCAGTTGTGGTTATGTGTCGTGTGCAAGTAAGAGTATCCGCCAAGAGATTTCCTGACCGCGTCGCTCATGTAAACTTTTGAGTTGGAAGTCTGCACGGGTGGTCGAGTACGACTCTGTTCTTATTTGGTCGTATTTCCCGAACATTCGACCGAGGTCACTGCCTCAATACTCGCAGCAAAGGCGCATGCAAAACAATGGAGTACCTCTTCTTTTCCCCCCCTTTTTTTACCTCTTTAAATATGAATAAACTCTTTAAATTTTCAAATCGCAGCTATAGACTTGGATTTTTTAAAATTATTTTTATTTAAACCTTTACGATTTTTAAAAGATATAAATATTTCCTTCATTAAACTTTAACAATATTCAAAATTATTTATAGTTTTTCTAATGAGAATTTTAACCTTGAGCAACAATTTGGCTAGTATTTATATAATTTTAAGGGTTATTAAAAAGTAAAGTCACATTTCTATACTTTAATGGATCTGTTGTCAGATTATCAATAGATTAAATTATATTTATAACCATCGTTATCTTTTATTGCCATAATATTTTACATCGTTAGGAAAATTGCAAATAGTGTCTAGCCTTTATTAATTAAAATACGAATAATAATAAGTATATATTTTTTTTCCCATTTGATTCGGAATCAATATAGATTGAGTTTGGAAATTTCATTAAACTTAAGGTACTAAGCATACATAAAAAGTTAGGAATTTTGCCAAATAGAAAAATTTTAATTTGTATGCAAATGAAGTATTTGTACAATCAATCCCTTGAATTCCTATGATTCCTAGGATTTTCCATTTTATTGAAAATAATGGTACAATCTCATGACTGATGCTCGAACTTGAAGTACTTTTCCATTTTAAACTTTCACTTCCATTATCTCATAATGCATTAGTATTGGCATCATGATACATCAAAATATTAGAAGATACATGTGTTCATATAAGATGCTAGCTGCTAGGATTAAGGTATTGATTACACCAAATCAATAAGAACCTATTCTACATGAAATAAAATAAAACAAAAAATACATTTATGTGTAAATATTGATGTAAATAAATAATCATTTAATCAAAGAAATATATCGATAAACATAAAATCCTTTATCATTTAATAATACTAAAATTTCTATTATTTAACTTTTTCGATGGGAATACTAAAATTTCTTTCTATACATATATTGTTGGCTGTATACTCTACTGAGGATAAAAGGTGTGAAGTTTAGGTTTGATTCTTGAGCTTTTAAGCAAGAATGGTAGGTTCTTGACCAATGAAACCTACAAAAACATACTAGAGATGACTCCAGTCGAGTACTTTGATGCTTAAGTTTGAATTACACATGGAGAGAATTTGGCAGAGTAATGATAATATCAATCAAGTGGCCATATGTGGAGGCCACATTCTCTATTTATAGAGGACAAGACTGAAATATTTTAGACAAGTTAAAATATCTTCGAATGTGTCTTCTTAAGTTGATACTTTCTTGATTCAAAGCCTTTTTGAATAAGAAAGTGTGTCTATTCAATGGATATATCTTTCAGCAAGTTTGAGTACTGTCTAAGTTAAAGAACTAAGGTCATTTAAGCTTAGTAGAGCACTCATCTAGGCCCAGGACTAAGAAAAGCATGAAGTCTTATGAAGATCAGGGTGTCTTGTTGCTTGTGCTGACTTGGGAGCAAGTCAATTGGATTGAGTGGGTTAGCCTACTCTAATGGAGTGGGACCTTGCTGGATAGGCAAGTGTAAGGAGCTCAAACTGGGACATGTTGGACAAACTTGTTACAGTCTTAAAAAAAGAAGAAGAAGAAGAAGAGAGATCGACATTAGGTAGGCTAAGGTGTGACAGACTTTCTGGGCCCTATGGCTGATTATGTATAGGAGCGAGGTTGGATTGGACTAGGGGGTCTAAGTCCAAAATTGTCTACCGACATATATAAATGAAAGTTCTCATTTACCATGTACTTTCTTTAGTATAAGATTTTGCAATTAAGAAACTAAAATTAATACAAATTCTATGAGATTTATAAAACAAAACGTGAAACCTAATCCAATAAATAGTAATTATAATAATTAAATTAACTAAATTTAACAAATGAATCGTAGATGATCATAAAGAGTAATGACCTATCCAAATAGTTGTAATGGCTATAGTTATCCAACTTGCACATAAGCAACCAATAAGGGAGAAGGTTGTGGCGACCCATCTTTCAGTTAGAAACTAAAGAGGAAGATGTGCAATATTATAAAATGTCTTGTAAAAATAAATAGATCATCGAATGACTCAAAATAATATATGAGAGACAAGTACATAAACTAGTTAACATAAGCATTTGAATGTAGTAGGTACTTGAATGTACATATTTTTTGTTTGTAAAAATGATTTGCTAGTGTTTTGCAGAATATATTCCTTTTAAGAAAACATAAAAAAAAAATTGAAATAGAAAACCATAGATATAATTCTCTTAGAGAAGGGCCTTTTGGCTTGCAAAACAGCCTTTAACCACCATCATTAATAAAGGTAGACATGGTTCAATTTAGTTTAATTTTTTATTCAAACCAAATTATAAAAATACAGTTTGCTTTTCAATTGCTTTAGATTAAACAATATGATTCAGGTTATGAGTTTTCCCAAATTGTAAAATTTCAGTTTGGCTTGAGTTTGTTTACGAATTAAACCATGATTTTTAATCTAGAAAATATATTTGTATGATATGTAATTTTATATGAAAATATTGAATTTATTTAATAACAACAAATATTGATATAATATTAGAGGTTCATCATGTCAACATTCATGTGATGAAAAAATTTCAAATATTTTTTGATAGCTAATTTTGAGCCAAATTTATACATATTTTATAAATTAGAGTAATAAAAGATCATTATATATATTTCAATAAATATAAATTAAAAATTATTTTAAGTGCTATTTTTTAATAAAATAAATTCATTGATTACTATTAAAATATTACTATATTTTTAATAAAATGGTTTGGTTTGGTTTGGTTTTACGAATTGATTTTGTTTATCATTCCAAACAAATGATAAATTAATGGTTTGATTCGATTTGAGAATTTTCTAAACCAAATAATAATATATATAAAATTTGTTTTTACGGTTTAGTTTGATTTGCTTTATCGATTGGTTCAAATTGATCGATTCTTTTACCACATCTGAACTAGAGCAAACAATGATATTCATCAATGCATGATGACCTAACCCTTGAAACATATGCATGAATTTTCCTCTTTTACATTTTCTTTGTTTCTTTTCTTTCTTTTTTTCCTTTCTCTTTCTTTTTTTTTTTTTTAACACCAGCTTTTATTCACTTTTGTGATTCTTATTTTCGCCTGTGGTGGTAGGCCATGCCCACACCCAAGCCCCCATAGAGGACTTAAAATAATTGGTCCAAAATATGTAGGATTGACTTTAGGTATAAACATGTAATAAAACATACAAAAAGACCCGTCTAAAATATGAAGACTCATTTGAATTTTGGCACAAATATTCAAGATTTCTACTAGTCTTCCCTTAAAATTTTTTTTCCCACGATTTAAAAAAATAAGATTATTTGAAAAGGAAAAGTCGTCTTTCTCAAAACTCCCATTTTAGTTGCCTCTCTCATAAAATACACTCGCAAATTTCAAGAAACTTGGCGTGTGAAGGTGATCAGAATCTACGTTCCAAACAGGGAAGAATGTTCTTGGTTTGGAAAGCGTGTGAGCATACCAACTTCTAATCAATTCCCACCTATGGATACGGGGTCGACAACGTAGAGATAAGGTCATCGAGTCATTGACTATTTAAGGCTATTTCAAAACGAGTATACTTACCCGTCCTAATTCGTACTCTGTTGTTTTCAGCATTCTGTTCAATGCAAGGAATTTTCCTATCAATTCCATTACTAACTAAAGTTTCGGACGCAAAATTCACAATCAAATAAAACATACCTAACTATAACGTAAAAGAAAGCCTATGTCTTTCCGCGTATTACTTTTATCATTAATTTGATGAAATGATTTATCTAATATGTATTTTCTCTATATCTTCCTTGAAAAAGGATTCAATAGCACTACATGTGATGACGGATAAGTATTCACTAGAGTTTGAATATGTGACGGCAAAAGAAAATATAAACGGTAGAAACGATCAATTATTGTAATCACGACTCTAATTGTTATTGGTATTTATCTATCATTTTATTTATACATTCAAATTATTGTACTCACTATATATCTTTTTTTGTTCCAACCACATTTTTGTTATTAGATATAGAAATTGTTTGCTACTTTCTCAAACACGTTAAATTCATTTATTTGCTTATGACGAAAGTAGTTGTACGTTTTATTTATTCATTTATATATTTTTTTTTTGGCCAAAGACCAAATTAGTTGTTTTAAGCACTTGTTGTAACGCCCCGGAATCCAGGATGTCACAACCCCACCACATATCTTTAATTTCTATTGATATGTTAAATGTTTAGGAATTTGTGAGTTGTCTAAAATTCACAAAAGAATAACATGAAATTTGTCAATTCATAAAATAACAATCTCAAATTTAAATAAGAGTGAAATAACATCCACTCAAACTCCATAAAACACGAAAGGACTTTAGATTATAAATTGTAGTTTCATAGCACCAACTACAATTAACCTACCCAACCTAGCAATAGGAGTCACATGTGACTCTATAACCACATAAGTCTCAATAAGCAATTCTAAAGAAAATAATTACAATCTTAAGTTCATCCTTACAGTTAAACTCCATCATCAAAGTAGTAATAATCCCTTTGCTCATCATAATATAGATAGTCAAATTCATAATCCTCTTCATAAACCCCATCATCAACCTCATAATCTATCCTTACATTAAAAAATAATAATCCTTATAAGGTGAGTCAAAGCTTAGTACAGGATACCGTTCACATATGCATGTAACATAAGTATCAGTTAAAACACACACACAAATACCGTTACTAAATGCAATAAGTAATAGATTTCATGTTTCATTTAAGCCTACAACCATCAAAGTCTCAACGTCTTAAGACTTAGGGTTACTTGTAACTCCTAACAAGTAATATATATAGATACTATATAAGTATTGGTGTTGGGTACTCCCCAATACCTGAGTGCCATAAACCAGCCTAGATCTACCTAGGTTCTTTTAGTGCTAGACTATCGGGGACAGTGTTGTGCAAAGATTACTAGATGCCTTACTAATATTATTGGACCCGACCGGTAGGTGGTTGAAGCCAAACACAACCAACAACACAATTAAGTTTAAGTTTCAATTAGTACAATTTATATTCACTAACCTTACACATACATTCAATAAACACATATCTTGTACCTAAAGTTCTTATCTCAAGTTGATCCAACACCACACGTTTTCTAATATCTGTCTAAAACAAAAGTTAGCTTAGAATTTAATAGTTTCATGACTCGATATTTCTCCCTCCTTAACTTTACCCTCAACTCCATACTCTAAACTTCCAAATCATATTCCATATATTTTCTCAACATCCTCCTAATATAAACACACACGATACCAACATTCACACAAGTCCTAACATTTTGTCCCACATGCACACATATAAAGCACATCACCACTCCAATACATGCATGCATATACATACTACTTGAAATCACAACTTTCACACATATACACACATAGGAATTCCATGATATATATATATACCTATACAAGATACGATATACATACACTATACATCCCAACATCACTTTATGACACTATCAAAATATAATTATATTACAACTGCATCATCATCACTATCACAACACTAACAGTAAGTACACCTCTATTCCCAAAAACTTAAAGAAACCTAAAAAGTATAAATTGAAAAAGGCATAATGAAGATAGAAGAATAACTTACTTTATTAAGGAGTTTTGCAAATTCTCCATAAGATAAGGTAAGTTTCTATGAGAAAGAGTTTTGATAATTATAATGTATGTTTAGATGATTAATAGAAGTATGATTCATCTTTTTTTTTTCGGACCAAAATACTCTTAGCATTAAAGTATAATCACAAGCCATACCAAAGACTAAATATATATATAAAAAATTTAATTTCCTTTAATTT
Organism: Lumnitzera racemosa; assembly: GCA_024138005.1. Classification (NCBI taxonomy): domain Eukaryota; kingdom Viridiplantae; phylum Streptophyta; class Magnoliopsida; order Myrtales; family Combretaceae; genus Lumnitzera; species Lumnitzera racemosa. The sequence continues at coordinate 94,278,492 of JAMXBC010000009.1, forward strand.
GCTTAAATTGATTTATTAATTATTTTTAACTCCAGTTTTAGACTCGCCTTATTTGAACAGGCCGAAAAGGTGTCCTCAGTAGCAAATTTTCTAACTGGACGATGTTTCTTAAAAGCTTAATGTCACTTCATAGAAGTTTCTTCGCAGGTGCTATATGTGCTGGTAAACTAAACCTCATTTGACTTGGATATTGGATGCATTAATTCGATTTTTACTCGGTTTCAAGGAATTAAACTATCCATTTGTTTGCCAAGAAAAATTGAATGTCTAACAGATTGAAAATGGAAACAATTTTTCTCTCTCCGTGAGTCGTTGTGATTTGCAACTCAGGTGAGCTGTAACATGACGGTGACACGATTAAAGGTAATTATGAAAAGAACGCCATTAGAACACGTGCACTATGACGCATGGGCAAGATGAATTCAACATGCACTGTACTTATAGTTTTATTTTTTTTTAAAGATAAACTTGGCTCGTACACGCCTCTTTAATATCGTGAAATACCCTTTTCTATTTGTTTATATAGTTTCGGTACCATGTTTTAAGATCTATTAAATAGGCCGGAATATTTAGAATTTTCCTCCCTTATGTTGTGTAAAGGAGGTTGCAGGGCAGATGTAAAACCATATTATTGGGAGCCCAATATACTTTATTTTAGACAATATTAGAACTTTTATTAAATAATTTGCTTATTATTATAATTATAGTGTATATATAACAATTTCGTTATGAAATATACCTACGATATTTTCTAACATTTAATAAAAGGAAATTTTAAACTTAACTATAAAATTTATTGGTATTAGTGTATTTCGAAAATGATAAATCTTTTACCTTTTTAATGGGTATATTGTTTGAAATCTAACTATTAATTATTTGGAAAATGGAATATATAAACTTGTGTAAATTTTATTATCCACAAAAATCTATAACAAAAAGTTATATTTAAAAAACTTATAAGCAGGATAAAAAGAATGATACAATAATAATATAAAGATTAGTATTATATAATTTTAAATGATTACTTTGCAAGTAATAGGAGGATCCGTTGTTAATTATACCTATTAATTTTGATAATATTATTATTGAAAGAAATTATTAGTACATTAAATAATATTACATTATTATTTACGAATATTTTGCATAGTATAATTGAAAAACTTGTAGCATTGACTATATAATTATTACTTATGATATACTTATAAAAAGATAAATAATATTTGTTGAGAATTTATTTAATTAATCATTATTTTTTTATGATAAAAATTTTATTTTATTATTTATTATGAAAAATAGTTAAAGGGAACAAAAAGTATTTATTGAGAAATATACAATCAATGCAACTCAAAAAAACTAAAATGGCTCTAACGAGAATTAAACCCATGACCCCGTGTTTGCAAAATAAAACACGTAACTACTCACATGTGCTTACCATTATGATAACATTTGCTCTTTAAAAAACATATGCAATACTTATTTTTTCTTTTTTGATAATTTCAATTAATTAATTTTTCCTAAGGTTTGGAGGGCCCATCCCCAATAACCCTTGGCCCCCCTCCCCCCCCCCTTTGATTCCATTCATGGAGGCATGAGCTTAATTGACTATTAGTTTCCTGTACTACTAAACCTTTATAAGAGAAAGCATTTGTTTATGGCGAAATTACATTGAAATGAACCAATGTTTAAGGTTAAATTCAAATAAGAGATTAAACTTTTAAGTGTTTGAAATAAAGATCAATGTTATGCTATATGATTAAAATATAAGATTCCATTATAATATTTTTATTACACTGTTAACTTGATCTAATGTGCGGATCATCTAGCAAGTGGCACTAACATGGTGCTAATCTTGTGCTTAGATTAATCTTTTATTTAAATTAAATAGTATAATATTGATTTTTTTTAACCATTTGAAAGTTTGAGCTCTATTTAAACTTGAATCTAAAATGTTGATTCCTCTAGTATAATTTTCCCTTTTGTTTATAGAACTTATTCTAAGGCTATGTTTTTGGATTAACAAGTTAAACAAGTTGGGTTACAAGAAAACGCATATTCCCTCATGTCATTGCTAGCTTGTTATCTTACTCACTTCGCCAATCTTTGACATGACTTTGAAGGTATGCAATGTAGAACATATACACCTGATCTTCACTTAAAAACATGTATCGTTGATGGATACCTCTAAACTTAAAATAAACCTTATAAAGAGGTTTATCCAAAACTTTTGCCAACATTAATATCAAATTAGCAAATTCTAGTTCCCAATAGAAATTGCTTTGCAAAGGAAAAACACATAGGTGAGCAAATGGCAATGCACAACAAGGTACCTTGTAAAGGGAATAAAAGAAGTTTCAGGAAAAGTAAATATAGGCTCATTTTCATTGTTCTTGTCTCACAATACCATACAGCTTGTTTAGGTGAGAATTTTTAGGGCAATATTTGCTTCATATTGTATGGACGAAGGAGAAAAGTATAAGCCATTGCTACCCTTAGTAGAAAATATAGAATGGTGATTTTGTGCATCTTATGTGGAGTAGAAATTTGTTAAGATATTAGAGACCCTCCAATGTAAGTTAGAAATTTGTTTGATATGGTTAGGTATGGAAAGATAAATTCAATCATGAAATATTTACATCTCTAACTAGTTCAAACCAGTTTTATCTCCTTTGATCTAAATCTCATTAAACAAATAAACAAACAATATTTTGCAATTAAGTATGGTTCATGATTCGTACAATTAGATATATACCTATACTTTGTGTTGCCCTAGTGATTTCATATCACAATAGTCCATTCGATACTTCTTTGAATTGTCAGCTTACCTATATGAGATTCATATTGAATGGCAATAAATGAAAAATAATTATGAGAGGTCTTTAACCTTTCATTAATTGAATTCTAGACCTTTGTAAAGGAGCAATTAAGTTCTAAACTTCTTCTATTAGTTATTTGTCCTTTTGTTAATTTTTTCAATCACCATTCTAAAGAAATTATAGTATCTTTAGTTGATTTTATAAGAGTGAAATAAAATAGTTATTTTCTCACTTGTAAACCTATTCTTGCGTTTGGTTGGCAAGGTTATTCAATGGAATTACTATTATTAAAAAGTGAAGAATTGTAGCTCTTTAGTGGGATACGGCGAATAACTACTTTTGGATTTTTTATACCATATTTATTCATGATACTCAAAATAATTATAAACAATAACTATTACTTCTCTATTAAACCAAATGTGCTGTTATAATTTGTCTTAAGTATTAGCTGGTTTGTTTGTTTGGAATGGAGAGAGAGAGAGAGAGAGAGAGAGAGAGAGAGAGAGAGAGAGAGAGAGAGAGAGAGAGTACTGGTATAAAAAAAGAAAAAAAAAAGAGAGGGGGAAACCAACAAAATGAATCATATGAAACTTTTCATAAAAGTTTAGAATTTAATTTTACTATCTAAAAAAGGAAAAAGGCTTAAAATTCAATTAGTATCAGCTATAATTTGGAAAAAATTAATATCGTAAGACTTAAGAAGATTTTTATCTTAAAATGATATTAATGTTATTCAACAAAACCAAACAGCCTAGACTCGAACATTAAATAGGTTTGGCAAAAAAACAAAAAAAAAATGATAATAATAATTAGATAGAATAATGAAGCATAATTCTTCTTTTATTACGCTGGTTTGCTGTATACTGAAATCAAAATTTAGCTGAATGACGAACCGGCATAAAAAAACCAAACACGAAACGGCGTTTTCTAAGTTAATTACGTGATCTTTTTCTCTTTTTCTTCTATTTCTTCCATCTGGAGAATTAGCAGTTTAACTTACTCAAAATTTTTACTTATCGAAACGTACCCAAACAAAAAGGTAGTTGAACTAAAAATGAAAATTCAATGTACAAATATAATTCCATTTACAGAAGAGACGGTGCTGTACCAAGCCGACATACACCAAAATGTTCAATATATACAAAATACAAGAATATAAAAACTAGGGAATAACAACTAACATTCTAAGGAATTAAAAAAATAAATAAAACGTAATTCTAATCAAGCCAAAACCCTACAATCCCTAACGACTGGCCATTAGAATATCCCTGTTCTAATATAATCCTACATGACAATATCAACTTTAGGGGTCTCCTTGGCTAATTGCAATCTCAAATCATTCTCAAGCGGTGACAGGTTCAAATCCAAACCCCAAACTCTTTTAATACTATTGGATTTCTTCAAAAACGGCAATACCTTTGGCGCCATGAAGAAGCTGCTTCCGTTCGCAGTGGTACCGGTGGTGCTTGATCTATGCCTCCTCATGTGTCCCCCTAGGGCTTGACCAATTGGAAATTCAAGCCCACATATGGAGCACTCGTGGGTCTTCGGCTTCGTATGCGATGATTCTGATCCATCCGATAGATGAAGATCAACATCTCCCATCAATTTAGTTTTTTTATGACTCGCTCTATGGCCACCGAGCGCTTGAAATGAATGAAACTGACGGTTGCACGTCTTGCACGCAAACATACGCTCGTGCAAACTTTTAGGTGAGCCGGTACCATCTTTCCCGACTTTTGACAATAGCATTAGGCAATTAGCCATTGCCATCGCTTCAATTTCTCCTAATTCCTCTCTCGATCTCTTTATGGTCATGGCTACTAATTTACGTGTGAATGGGAATGATTACGTGTGTGTAGGCCGGTTTAGGAGGTTTTGACGCTGAATATGGTATGAAAGTGAGGCATGCAGTAGTAACAAACGGGAATATATATATATATAAGCATGGGTGTGTGCTTATTAGAAATTTCAAAGTTGCTACTTGGATGACTTATGCGGTGACGTAAGTTGGAGTTACAAGTTAGCCCTTGGGTTTCTTGGGAAAGAAGTACGTGACGAACTTGGGGACTGTGGTGGAAAGTGTAAATAAATTGAAGTTGGAGGACAAAACATTCAGCCGCCATAAGAGCTAACGTATTGCATTATGTTATGCACTTGAACTTGAATGAGTGTAAATAAGACGACCGCGTGAATACTTAGTTTGCAAGTAGTTCTACGCTAACTAGTGGGACCGATAAGACTAGCGATTCCAGAAACTCTTTCTAGACCCACCATATATCATATTAAGATTAGAACGAACCAAGAGTCAAATGTATGACGCGACTCGGGCGCCTAGAGTATAAAACAAAGAGCTACAAAGTTATTGGTTTAAGTTAGGATAACTCCGAAATTTTAGGATAAATTGATAAATCGTTCTTTTGAGTGATGCACTCAAAAATGTTAAAAAAAAGAAAAAAAGAAAAAAATCTGATCTCATTGGATTGATTCCATAAAAAATGATTCAGAAAAATCTGATTATGATATATTTATTGAGATTTTAATCATATCGAGGAGATAAATGGAGAAAAAAAAAATATTAAAAAGTTTGTAACTTTCAGTTATTTGGAATTCTAGTAAATTCACTGCTATGATATGACTAGTATATTACTAGAGGATTAAAATACATATATATAGTTTTTCTGTAGTAAAATAAAACAGTTCCATGTTTCTTTCTATTTATTATGCTGCATTGGAGCAAAAATAATTTGTATCTATAAAATGTAGATAATTATGCATGAACCACGCATTCTTTTGTTTAGATTTACTTATATTACATTAATAATATCTTTTCCTCATCAGGAAAATAATTAATCCGAGGAAAACTTGAAATGAAACATGACACGAAATGATATGGGAAGAATAATACATTTATTCCTCATTCTTACGTGTACGGCATTCCTGCATACAATTACCGGTCCTTCTCTTACTAATCTTCGTTTTCCTAGAATTTTGTTGCTGGTGCAGGCAATCTTTAATAACGTAAGAACTAAGAATGAATGAGTAATGAAGCGAAGCAACAAGTAATGATAAATGCCACGCACGAGATCAAGGCTGAAATTCTGCAGTTGCCAACGTAATTGAGTAAGAAAGCAACTTAAGAAACCAAACTGATGTGGTGGTGTTGGCCAAGAGGAAGTAACCTGGGAAGTCTGCAATCCAATGTGAATGTGATATCCCAGTAACTTGCAGACTAATAAAAGAAGTACGCAAAATCTTAGTCTAGAATCCACGCGGTCCAACATTGTGTATACATCTTGGAAGCAACCACAGGAATGTTCCCCACTTTCACATGCTATCCATTTCCCCTTTTTCAATATTATACTCATGGTTTGCCTTTTACCATTCTCTGAATGTTGCAATTTACATTATTAATGGGTAGACTGGCTGAATTTATATTTACACGTTTTACCGTGTTTCGCAAAATTTTCCCCTTTTAATGGAGCAATTATATGGGATATGACATGAATTTATATTATTTTTAAACTTTGTAAATTAAGGATAAATTCTAAAAACCCCATGTAATATATATTGAAAATGCGGAAATGGGTCATTTCTATTTATTTTTCTCAATTTTTCTTAATTTATTTCATTAAAATATTATCACGTATAATCAACGATTGAGATTATAAATAATATGATAATATCATGATAACATTACTTGATATTTTAAAAATCTAAATAATTTCAACTATTAATTTGTAAATTGAGAGACTGGTAAATGGAGATGATCCAAATCTTAAGAATGTTGTTATCTTTTTCTTGTATTGTATTAGTTCTAACATAAGTGGGTACATCATTTGTTTGTACTTGTAAGACATATAATATACGTTTTCTGTGTATACCACGTGTTATATTGTTTATCCACTTTTAAACTTAGGGGCAAATATATATTTTCTATATTATATAGTACGTATTGTAAAATTTGTATCATTTTAATATGCACATCTTCTATTTCTACTTGAAGGCAAATGTATATATTCAACATTGTGATCATTTGTTTTTGTTAAGAGAAAAGAAACGAGCAAAATCAAGAGAAATAAAATGATAAAATTGAATTGGGATTTTCATTTTGTATTCAAATATATAAGAAAGTATGGTTGTATGGGTTTGATTGTGTAATAGTCACGTGTGTGTAGTGTACGTTGTGCGTAGTTTTAGAGAAGTGATATAAAGTGGCATGTGAATGTAAAGAGCTTCCAACTTGAATTCCTATCTCTCTTGTTTTAGAAACTTTTTGGACTTTGTGAGAATCTGTTGATGTGTTTGATTCTACTTTCTTGTTTATAGGATATTTCAAAGAAATAAATTGAGATTCCATTTCTTTATCGAGAACGGTTTATTCAAAGTCATAACATAAGATTTATTTTTTTTTTTAATATCTTTTTTTTGATTCTAGAACATAAAATTATTTCGATGTCAAAGATATTTATTAGATCATGATTTCGTATATCAAATATTTCGATATCGATATATATGATATTTTTTCGGTGTTACATACGTGTAAGCTCGAGAATAGGAACTTGTTCTTCCTCCTCCTTATCTTCTTCTTCTGCCACTTTAAGACATCTTGAGTGATGTTGTTTTGATATACTAAACCGCAAGAAAGAGAGACGAGTCACAAGTCAGACATGGACTCGAATATGGAGTGCAATTAACCCATACGAATACACAATACACAAGATTGAATCAAACATGTGAAAGGAGGAGTTCAATGGTATAAATTTCACCATCAAAGCATTGTATTCTTTAAATAATAAGTTGTTTGATCTTTTAAGAAAAGAATCCAACAATATAGTCACATTTGTGCATAATTCTTCATGTGCTAAATGATGAAGGACTCTATGTATTTATAAAATGTGGACATTAATGCCATAGATCACATTAACTATTAGTAGCTGAGTTAATCCTTCTCTGAATAGATCCCTTCATGGGCTTTATTTGTATTTATGATGTGTTTATGCTAATTGAAGGTCTCTTTATGTGCATGAGACTCATTGAGAAAGGTAGTGATCGGATAAACTAATTCAGTGATCACTGTTCTATGTTTATCATACTAAATTTTTTTTAATTATCTCTAAATTTATGTACTTGTCTCCTTAAAACAAATCAAACCAAATTCATTATTGGTTTAAACCCTATGAATTGGATTTAACTTAAAAAAGAAATAGAGAGAAGAAATTTCCGTTTTCACTTTATAATTTTCAATCATATAAATAAAATAAAGAGAAATGAATTATTCATTAAACAATATTATTAATGCTATTGTAATTTAGTAAATAGGGATGTTATGCTTGTTTTTAGTAACTTTGAAATCATTTTAATTCATTTATACCGAATTTTCTTCATATTTGGAGAAAATTAAAAAATTAATAAAGAATTCACATCCATTACGCTTGACCTAGCACGAAACTTCTTGTTAAAGTGATAAAAGAGAACTGCTTTTCGGCTGTTGGTAGCGCAGCCCCTGTTTTCGAAATTCTCACTTAATTACTTATGCCGGAGTGCTTGGTGCCTTGTTGATTTGGTTCTCCGATGTGTGTGAACAGCTTACTTATATGGTATGCATGTTCGCCAAACTTGTCGATTTTTCTATGTAAGGAATTTTCACGACGTATATATTTTATTATTTTTCACATAACAAGACGTGGTGTCGTTGTGTAATTTCTAGATTTACTGCACGCGTTTTCTTTCCTTTGCGTATGGTGATGGTCTCTGCTGTCTTTGTGTCAATCCAGAAATGTTATAGTTGACCCACCTTGAAGCGGCCTTTCCGCGAAGATTGCTGTTAAATGCTTCTAATAACTAATACTTATTTATCACTCTTATCTGTATGTATGTATATGAATTTCAAATGCATGGTTTTACGTTTTTCTCTTTCACAAAGCACATAGTTGGATATGCAAAGATCGTAGAATTAAACTCTATTGCTTTAGTAATTTCTCGCCGATTATAATTATTGTTGATACACGGTCTTCGTGCAGTTGGTTAAAAAAGATTTATTGATTATAACATGCGTTATAAGTGTTGAGTTATGGATAAGGAAGTAAGAAAAACATGACACAGGAAATTTTGGAAAATCACCGTCAATGATGTATAGAACAACCATGCGTCGCCTTTATATATTGATTATTGTCTACTACTAGTCACTCTCTATGGCATGTCATTCCTACTTATTAAGCATTTCTCGTATCGGATTGCGTTTTATTGGCTATTAAATTTGTGTGGAAAATGTGTAAGGAAAAGGAATCTGCAAAAAGCAAGGGAAAAAAAAAATACTATCATATGAGAAATGTTTTTTTGGGTATTACATATACATGTATACATAAAATGGTAAAAGTTCTAATGAAATTCAAGTATGTAGTAACGTTAATGGGTTGTTTCTCAAAAAAATAAAAAACATATTGTTACGTGTTTAAATTCTGTTAGTGTTTACTTACCATTGATATATATACATTGTGGATAGTAACTTTCAATCTGTTATCCTATCATACAACAATATCAAGCAAATGAGCAATTATCTATGCCATGCGTATATACATATTCTAAATAAGTACTAATAAAATTAAATATATAGTAATGGTAATGGGTTATTTATTAAAAAAAAAAAAAGGTCATGTATTCAAATTCTATTCTTCTTAACTTATATCTATACGTAATAGATAACAACCGTCGAATCATTTGTCCTATCATATGACAATCACGAGCAAATGAGCAATTGTCCTTATATAAAGGGTCGTATTCCTTGGGGCCCCAAGCAAACTCTATTACTTTTAGACTAAGCATTTGTATAAACTCTCATTTCTTAATGCCTAAGTAATTCCTTTTAATGTTAAGAAAATGATAATGGACAAATAGTGCAATAATTATAATGATTGTCCAAGTCTGTTCGGATTATTCTTGATCTTCGCCTGTATTTTATATTCGAATGATTTGTTTTTGCATTTTAATATATTTCTTTAATCTGTATATAATTTAATAATCTAACTAATAATTTCAAAAAGATTTCGAATGAGTTATAAGAACATGTGTACGCCAATGGGATTCGAGAGAATTATTATATGTACACGAAACATACAACGTGAGATGTGAATATCCAGCCTAGTTTGATTGAATCCGTTTTTTGTTTTTTAAATGAATAAAGCCAATTTTATCGCATGGTAAACTACATACTAAGCGCTACTTCATTATATTATCAATCTCTTAGAAGTGCGGCCGGCAAATAGCGACTCGTCATTTTGTACGTCTTACGATTATAAACGAGTTTTGGTCGGATTGCAAATTCTGACTCGTTTCTAAATGAATTTATTTCGTTTGAGCTGCTTGAAAACGTGCTTTGATTCAACTTTGCAACGTAAGTATGTTATTTATGGATAATTCATTTTTCTACGTTTCACTAAACTTTAATTTGGTTAAGAGTTTTCTTTGTGTTATAATTTGTTTTTGTAGATGAAGATTTTCTGTGCCCCAATTCCTTTAGTTGACATGATATCATGTGATAGATTTATTTTGGATTTTTCAAAACGATAATTGGATTTAACTAGTGAAATGCATATAGCTAAATGAGTTGGATTCCAAGTTTAGATTTTTTAGATACAAAATTTGCTTTTATGAGTTAGAAATTTTTATAAGAAAACCTATTTGACTTGACACATAATAGTTTAATATGAATTGTGAGCCCTACTAAAGGAGAAAAGTTTTAATGGTACTTGTACACTATTTATTCAAACATTTCATGTATTAGTCCTATTGAATATTTTTTTCCAATTAAAGAGGAAGGTTGAATATGGATTCCAAATGAGGTGTCTTAAAAAGAAACCAACTAATTATTGCTCTAAAATATGCCTTGACTCACTAAAGCTATTGTAATTTAATCTTGACTCACTAAGATTGTTATAATTTAATGGTATTTTTATTGATCTTTTATTGGGATAGATTAAGGTTTGAAACCTCTCTCCACAAAGTTATAATTTAGTTGGTAAAAAAAAAAAAAAATAACAAATGCCTTAACTCCATCTAGTAATTAACCCTCGAAATATTTTGTGTGTAGATTTAATTTATCCAGGATATGTTTTGGATCCTTTCGTCACTGTATTATGAGAGTCTTATATATCAAAAGACCCAAAACATATTACATATAAACCACTTGATCTGTAATATAAATTTTTTAGCACTCTACCAAAACCCAACAAAACTATGAACTCAGCACTGAGATCACATCCCTCTCGTTTAAAGCTCAGCACCGAGATCACGCCTACGCAAATACTACGTGCGATGTCCATGCAGCTTCCAGACTAGGATTATTGGAACTGCCCAAGTAGTTGTGGAATTGTATAAGGAAAGTACAAGGTACGGAAGTAGTTTTCGGTAGGTCTGTGTTGTTGCAGTACAGAAAATGACTTAGACCAACTTTGCCTAGCGTGGAGCGCATCATCTTTATATGCAAATTCGGTCAAATGCCTTTAGCTAATAAAAAATGAAATTAACCAACTAGCATGACGTCTCTAATTAATCAAATGGTAGGTTTAGTTGAAGACCTATGAGGCCATAGCTGTGCAATTCTCATTTTGAATGTTGGTCATAATCTCTTGGTTTTGATTCTTTGATGTCTGGATTTTATCTATGTGAAATTTGTCCTTCCAATATATACTCCATTCAGAGATGTTAATTGGACTACTGCATAAAGGATTTTAGGCAACAATAGACAGAGTAACAGTTTGTGAGCCTTTTCCATAGAATCAATGTGCAATGGTTGAAGTAACAATTTAATACCGTAATAGTAAATGTTTGTCTTAAGCAACGGCTCATAAGAAAAGTGTTGCCATATGTATTTTAGGCTACATTTATTTTTAACCATTGCTTTGTTTATGTTAATGACAACAATTTATAAACCAACCATATGTATGGGAAAAGAAGCACTAAAAAGAAAAACAAAATATTCTCTTTGCAAAAGAAAAACAAAAATAAAACAAGCAATTCCCTCCTTAAACATATACAGAAGCTCTCTCTTCTCTAAAAGCCTAAGTCTCAAAACCCTAGTTTTCATTTCTCCCTTAATCTCTTTAATCTCTCTCAAGACAAAAAAGAAGAACCCATGGACATGCCTAGATTACTCCTCATCTGTCTCTCACACTCACATAATGGTAAGTTCTTTCTATCTCTCATGTGTACAAAGTTGTAGACCCGCGACTACATGCTTATGGATGGATGACTTTCACTTTAAATAAGGTAATTGAGCTAGATGCGAATCTAAAGCTTCAACCTGATGCTATTTAGACTACGTGTTCAAAGTAGCGCTAATCGGCAACGAGGCAATGGATAAATCATAAATACTGTCACGATTCACTAGGAATGAGTCTAGTTTAGACTCAAAAACTACAATTGGAGTTGAGTTCCAGATTCGAACCTTAGTTAATCAACATAAGAGCGTCAAGGCTCAAATCTATAACATCGTTGTTCAAGAATGGTGCGTTTTCACTTTTACTCTATTTAATCCACATATTTAAACTTAGGTTTATGAGTTTCTAGGGCATTGCATCAATATAGCGATTATCTTAGTTTAGATTGCTGTATGAGGAGGACAAGAAGGTATTTTATAGTTAGAAGTTGTAGTGCTAGTTAAGTTTTAGGATAAATACGTTGGAAGTCACAAACGTATTGGCCGTCTTCAAATAGCTTATCTACATTGAGTATCGTCCAAACTTTTGATCATGTTTTGAATGGGTAGAACCATTAGAAACACCATTTGAAAAATTGCTCCAAAGCATCCTATTTTTATATGGTTAAAGTGCAATGAGCTTGTAGCAATATTACTTGTTAAAACATATAAAAGTTTAGTTTCAGGTTTCTCGAATCTTCCTCCTCCTTCATTTTAGGATTTTTTTAGCCAAAACCCGGTATAGATCATCAAATTCTTTGCTATTAGCTAGTTGTGTATCCACCCAAAACTCTAATCGATGCCTCCATATTTGAAGTAGAATAGCAATAATTTGCTTAATATGAGATAAACTATTATCGGGGTGTAATATTCAAGGATCTCAATAAAATGTGGTTTGAATAATTGGCAAAGATCTTAATAATTTGTGGTTACTGTCAAATATAGGCTATTTTGCCTTGTAATTATACCCTTTGGAACACATCGCTGCCATATCCTTTGGATAGTTGCCTTGTAATCCACAAACATTAAAATAGTGGAACAAAGCATTAAAGTAATTAAATATAGGCTACACTATGTTTATTTCATGACTAGAGAATGATGAATCTTGCTTGATGCTGTCTGGATGTACATTTAACTGAATAAAACATACAAAGCCTATGCAAATTATTCTATATGCCAAATTGAACAAATATATATGAAGAGTACAATCTGACTTGTAAAGTTTCTGCTTTTCCTGCTTTGTTGCAGCTACTATTGAATTTGATAGGTAAAGGGAGATTGGTGGTATTTTGACTTTGTCATTTTGGGGGAACGCATCTATCTGACATGTAACCTTGTACTAGTGCTTTATGGCGCCTCTTGTTAGCTGGAATGAGTTTACCATTAGCTTTAGTTCTTACTATGACCATCTAAAAATTTAGCAAGCGAGTTATTCTTGAGAGGATAACTGAGTAAAGAAAAATAGCAAAGTAAAAGGAATGAAATGATGGTTCTTATTAGATGCTATCCCCTGTTTCCTTTTGGTCGTGGTTGACAGCAGCTTCGACTGTCCATTTATTTATTTTATTTTTCTTGACTTGCGTACAACCAGTTGGGGATATAATGAATACTTTGGTATGGTACATATGTAAAACTTAGATTAATGTACAAGATTTAGTGTTTCATGGCTCCTATGTGTTACTTCATTCTCCCGTTTCACTTTTGACTTCATTGGTGACACCTTGTGGCCGTGATTTTCTTGTCTCTTTTTCTTTTCTTTTTTTTTTCCTTAAAAGAAAGTTCATTTGCTCAGTTGTAGCCGTCTTCGAATGTTATTTAGAAATTCGCCAATACGAGAGAAGGGATATGAGAGGAATGATTTTGGAAGGAAAAATTAGGAGATGAAAGAATTGTGAGGGTATTTGATTCCTTTTATTGTGTTTGGATAATAAGGGAAAGAAAAGTGAAATGAATCTTAATTATTACTAAAGATAAAGTAGAAAATGAAATAACTAATATACCTATAAAATGTAATAAGTGATAGGATAAAAAAGGGTAAAATTAGAATTCAAATAATTTTGTAAATTTTCCTCCCTTTTCTCTCTAATTTAGAGGGAAATAAAAGTTGGTGGGGCCTACGGAAAATTTTCACTTTTAAATCATTTCTTCCACTTTTCCTACATTGAAAATCTTATTTTCCTTTCACTTTCCTTTCCTTCATAATTCTTTCCTTCATTTTGGACATAGGCTTATGGGCATGCTAAAGATAATATAATAATCAAAGTGAAGACAAAGATGCCTTTGTATGTTACAAAGGAAGTTGTTATTAATTTTCCTATGGTGGTTCGCCTTTTACTTAAATTAGTTTTAGCTTCACAATGAAGTTTAAAAGAAGCCTAAGCATGATTGTTATAAAATCCAATTGGAATATTATAATATGTAATCATTATTGTTAAAATCGTGATTTTACTATTCATTTAAATGTATAAAATCTGTAGAATCATATAGAATTGCATAAAATTAATAAAATCGTAAGCTTGTAAAATCGTATAGAGAAATTCATACTTTTACTAAAAGTTAAGAAAGTATATTTTTTATATTTTTCTTTAGCAAAAGGTAAAAGAGGATAAAGCATCACCTACTCATTTGGAGCTAAATGTTGCCACTTGAAAAAAAAAATTCCAAAACAATGCACAAGCAATTGGATGAAGAGATAGAATGGTGTATATTAAAAATTGTAAGTATTTTCTACTTATTTTCCTTTTATATTTATAGTATTTCTAAATGGTATATATTAAAAACTTACTTATAAATTATGTCACGCTTTTGATAATGGGTAGACTCACATAGAGGTGCTATTGTCTAAACAATCTGACTAAGATAAGAGAAGTCGTGAGATGATTGATACATTTTTAAAGTGATGGGAAAAGAGTATAATGGACATATTAGACTTTATGGCAGGGGTTTCTTTCTATTTGATTTGAAAGGAAAGGAAGTAGCTAATGAACTATCTATAAAAGCTCTCTAAAATCTTATAAAGTCTATTACGGCAAAAGTGAAGTTAGAGATGCAAAATGATATGGAGATAGAATTAGAATGAAGAGTGGAGCAACAAAGATGCAAAATGACAAGAGATATCATGTTGATACTTGAATCATAATTACAAATGGTTAATTCTAGTTTAGATATTGATATAGACATCCTTAATAGCATGATTCCATCAATAAGCTCTCTTGGAGACATTCATACTGACCTGTCAATTACTTTTGGAAATATGTAATCTTAAATGACACTTATAGTCCTCTTACTTAGGTCATAATATAAAATCTATGTTGGATAATACATGAGTTTCTATATGATACATATGAGTTTTCATAAATGATGTTAGTTGCATTTACTGTAGACTTGTAATTAGTTTTTATTGTTCTTTTTTTTTTTTTGGAAAAATGATAATATTAAAGGTGATGGTGATGGAATACATGTCAAAGTCTATACAAGATTAAAATGTTTGAGATATTACTGAATTTTTATAGATGAATTGTCTAAAATCATTGAACTTTATTATGTTACTTTTGTGGTATTTTTCTAAACAGATTACATTTTATCAGAACTTAGTTATTTTGTTCACTAATTTTTGTATTTTTAGACTATTGATACTTATGAACCTTTTAGATGGTAATTGAACACAAACATATGATTTACAAGTGGTTGGTGATGTTATATTTGTAATATTATTATTTATAATGTCTATAGGTTTTTCGTTATGAAACTTTAAAATGCAACATTTAACCTTGCAAGTGATTATTTGCATTACTTTTGTAATATTATTTATGTCATCTACAAGTTTTCCATTGTCAAAGATAAAGATGTTACGTAATAATACAAAACCATTGCTTTTAATTATTATTGAATTGTTTCCTTTTATTTTGAAAAACGTTGTTTTTAATGCGCACTAAATAGTAGAAACCACTGATTTTAATGTACACCAAATTGTTGCCTTTACTTAATTATTTGTAAGCAAAACTTTGTATAAACTAGTACTTTTTTCATAAATCATTGTGTTTTATTCCTATCAAATTGTTACTTTAATAATTGTAACCACCGTTAAATATTCTTTCCAAATAGTCGTGTTTTCTTATAAAATTGTTGCCTATTAAAAAAAAAAAAAAAGCAAACCATGACACATTGTTGCATATTTATATAAAAATCATTGTAGTAAATGTGCAACAAACCGTCCTTTCTATTTTAGAAACATTATCTTTCAAAGAATTGAAACTGCTGCTTTAACTAGGCAATGGTTGTTGTTATCGTTGCAAGATCCCTTACCTAATATCAAAAGTAACGGTGTTCAAATATAACGGACTGGAAATCATCACCTTAGATCCAATGCAATGCATTGGCAACCGTTTGGTACCGTTGTTGAAAGCATAAAACAATTGAATCAACTCATGAACTAAAGGGATCAAAACAATTCATAGAAGTGCAGTATTTTTATAGTGCGATTTGGTTCAATATCCTACAACCATTTATGATAGTTCGGTTTGATAGCCTATATAAACCAAACTATTTTCAAGTAAACAGAACCACATTGACCTAAAGAGAGAGAGAGAGACAGAGAAACTTCTAACAAGTACGAGAAACTCCATTTCATATTCCATATTATTGATTTTATTATGATCAACTTATTATGCCGATTGCCACTGAATTTAATATTTTAAACTTAGCAAACCTTAATACTTGTACTTCTTGATTATAGAGCATGACTGAGAAATAAAAATCAACTAAGTAAGTAGAATATTAAAAGAAAAAAAAATATAGAGAATTTAAATAGAAAAGTAGGTAAATAATAAGAATTAAAAACGTATTTTTCTTTTTCCCTTCTAAGTTCAATATCCTTTTTCATTTTCGATTCTTCTTAAACTACGAACTTGGCTTAATCAAACATAGATGCATGCATAATAACATATGTAACAGAACAATTGGAGCAGAAACATAGCCAAATAAGATTTAAATTGAGGAATCCGGTCAAAGATAAGTGAAGTTCATAAATGTTTTTGTACTTTATTTCTTTAATTATGACCCACTAAAACCATATAAATATGTCACCTAGATTACAAAATGAAATCTGTACAAGAAAACAATACTAGATTGTCCGCATTTAATAAATTAATATAAAGAGATAACGTTCGACTCTTGTTTATAGGTAGTTGACACACATTTTCTCTGTGTACAAAATTAAATATAATATTAACATAGTCAGATTAAAATATAAAGCAATTATTCCGAGACATTTATATAAAAAAAGACATCAGTGAAATCAAAGACGACGACAACGAGACGATGATAATAATTATGATAATTAAAGAGAACGAAGGATGATTCTTATTATATGCTGGTTTGTTGTATATTGAAATCAAAATTCGATTGAATGAAGAACCGGGATAATAAGAAGACCGAGTAAAGACGGTGCTGTCTAGGTTAATTACGTGATCTTTTTCTCTTTTTCTTCTATTCCTTACGTCTGAAGAATTAGCAATTAACTTACTCAATATATTTACTCATCGAACTGCACACAAACAAAAAGGTTGTTGAACTAAAATGAGAACTCAACATACGTATATAATTCTATTTAATATTTACAAAAGAGACGGCGCTGTACCATGCCGACATCAACCCAAAGAAATGTTCGATATACAAAATCCATGAATATATAAAAAGTATATGTATTAAAAACTATACCTAACTTCTAAGGAAAATAAATAAATAAAGTAATTCAAATCAAGCCAAAACCCTATATTCCTGAAACAACGGGACCTTAAAACGACTTCAAAGTCTAATCCTACATGACAACAATATCGACTTTAGGAGTGGAGCTGGCTAACTGCAATCTCAAATCATTCTCAAGTGGTGACAAGTTCAAATCCAAACCCCAAACTCTTTTAATACTATTGGATTTCTTCAAAACTGGCACCGCTGCCTTTGGCGCAACCAAGAAGCTGCTTTCATTATGAGCAGCGGTGCCTGATCTATGCCTCCTCATGTGTCCTCCGAGGGCTTGACCTATTGGAAATTCAAGCCCACATATTGAGCACTCGTGCATTTTCGGCTTCGTAAGCGATGATTCCGACGCAGCATCTGATAGATGAAGATCAACACCACCCATCAATTTAGGTTTTTTGTGACTTGCTCTATGGCCACCGAGCGCTTGAAATGATTGAAACTGACGGTTGCACGTCTTGCATGTAAACAGACGCTCGTTTAAGCTTTTAGATGAGTCGGTACTATCTGTCCCCACTTTAGACAATAGCATTAGGCAATTAGCCATTGCCATTGCTTCAATTCCTCCGAATTCCTCTCTCGATCTCTTTATGGTCGTGGTTACTATTTTACGTGTGAATGAGAATGATTATGCGTTTGTAGGTAGGTTTAGCAGGTTTTGACGCTGCAATGTATGAAAGTGAGGCATGAAGCAGTAACAAACGGGCACATATATATATATATATATATATATATATATATTTGGGTGTGGGCTTAGAAGTTTCAAAGTGGCTGGTTTGATGACTTATCGGGTGACGTAAGTTGAAGTTACAAGTTAGTCCTTGGGTTTCTTGTGAAGGAAGAATGTAAGGAACTTGTGGTGGAGAGTGTAAATAAATTGAAGATGGAGGATAAAAATATTCAGCCGCCGAAGAGCTAACGTATTGCACTATGCACTTGAACTTGCACGGGGTGTGAATAAGATGACCGCGTGTTTATGCGAATGCTTGGCGTGCAAGTCGGTTACGCTGGCGAGTGGGACCAACAAACCACTCCAGAAACTCTTTCTAGACGCAGCATTTAATATTAAGATCAGAACTTAGAGTCAAACGTATGATGCGACTCGGGCGCGTACGTCACAATGCGAAGAGCCACAACGTTATTGGTTTAAGTTACAGCACAGAATATGGATGTCACGGAGACATCTTAGGTAAACTTAGACATTTAACAGGCAAAATTGTTTAGATTTTTTAAAAATATATTGAGATCGTCACGATATTATCTTATTTAATATATTTTAAATAATTGATCACGTGTAATAATATTTTAAGAGGATATTCTTAAGAAATTTGGAAAGAAAATTTAATAAGTATTATAAACTATATGTTATATATATATAGCTCATAAATATTAATAAAATATTAATTATAAAAATAATTTTTAAATTTATTATTTTAAATAATTTACAGATAATATATATGTTAATATTTTATTAATATTTACATATTACATGTATATAACATGTAATATATATTATTTATTGAATCATTTTTTAAAAATTTAAGAGAAAGTAAATATACAGGATCTAAATCTATTAGAAAATTACTCCAACATTTCAAGGTAAAATAATGGTTTGTTCTTTTAAATAATGCACTTAAATTCTTTTACTAAAGGAAAAATAAAAAAAAAAAGGAAGAATTCACGGGATCTTGTTTGATCGACTTCATAAAGAATGATTAAAAAACCAAAAACTTTCAATTATCCAGAATTATAATATATTTAAGATAGTGCAATCATCATTCTTATGATATGACTATTGACTAGTATGTTACTAAATGATTGAAGTTATATATAGTTTTTATGGAGTAGATTAAACTGGTGTATCTTTATATTTTTTATAGTATATTAGAGCGGATATATTTTTATCATAAATTGTAGATAATTTTATATGTACAATGACCGACTCACCCTCTTTATACCTCAGTTTGTATTAACATAAGGTAATATCTTCTCTTGATGAAAAATAATCAATCCTAGGAAAACATGTGAAACGAAACATCGAACAAATGATATGGAATTACCGGTCCTTCTCTTAGTAATCTTAGTTTCCTAGAATTTTGTTACTAGTGCAGGCAATCTGTAACAACGTAAGAAATAAAGAATAAAGGAGGTCTTAAGTTAAGCAAAAAGTACTAATAAATGCCACGCGCAAGATTAGGGACGAAATTCTGCAGTTGCCATGTAATTGAACACGAAAGCGACCCAAGAAACTTTCTAGTGGTGTACAAAAAGGAAGTAACCTGGGAAATCTCTGCAAAAGATGTGAACGTGATATCCCAGAACTTGCAGACAGAAAAATGCTGGTATTCATAATCTTTGTTGAGAATCCACGTGGTCGTCCAAGTTTTTGTGTATAATCTTGGAAAAAACCACAAGAATGTTCCCCCGTTTCACATACTATCCATGTCCCTTTTTTAATATTTTTGATTTCTTTTTCCTCTACCTTTTTTAATATTATACTCATGGTTTTGCCTTTTACCATTCTAGAAAGGTTGTAATTTACTTACAAATTAATGGAAGACGGATTCAATTTACAGTTTACAAGTTTTACAGTGTTAGGCAATCTTTTCTATCGTGTAATAATTATAAATGGATGTCACGTACAAATTGGATGTCATCATGTATATATTTTGCTCATGCATTGCATCTTTCTACCAAAAAACCAAAATAATTATATTAGATATGACGTATATATGTTTACATTCAATTGTAAATAAATAATGTACGTTTTTAAGTGGCATAATTTGAGGATAAATTCTAAATACATTGAGTATAGTGCATATCCAGGATGTTGTTTGACTTTCCATTATATATAAGTGCATTAACTCTATCATAGGCACTTATATAATTCATTTATACTATGGGCAAACGAAGTTTCCTTACACTTTACATAGTGTATTGTTTATCTAGTATTTGAACTTAGGTGCAAATATATGCTTTGTATAGATGCTACATATTGTAATGTTTATCCTTAATTTGCATCATTTTAATACATATATTTTCTATTTTCAGTTGAAGCCATATGAATGTATTCACCATTTTTACTGCTTGTTTCTTGTTAAGGAAAAGAAAAAAAAGAGTAGAAATCAAAGGAAAAGAAAAATAAGAAAATAATTTGTCCATAAACAATTTTGGATTGGGCCCTTAAGCTTAGTTCAGCCTCACTCTTGTTTCTAAGTAATATAAGGAAGCTTATTTCACTTGGGCTAGAACTAATTGGACTGAATTGACCTGATATAAAGTAGGGTCTAAGGTATAGTCTTGACTTGCCTTCAAGTCGGACTTTTGGCTCTCATCTACTTTCAGTGAAATCCCACTTACTTTTAGTAAGCTAACTCATCTGGCTTAACCTAACGTGCTTTTAGGTCAAGTCTTTCGTTATTCCACCTTGATATCTATTAGGGGTCTTTGCATTATGTGTGGTTGCCTCTAAGGCTCATACTGAGAGCTCCTTTGAGCTCATTTTGACTTGGTCTCTGATCGAGTTAGAATAGATACAAAAGCATCTATATAAGGGTTAATCTTTAATAAAGATACATCATGCCTTCTAAAAAATGTATATATGTTCAATTAGATACATTAGCCTATTTGAGAAAATTTGGTTTCAAATATGGGAACACTTGGGTTTCTTAAGATATATTGGCTTCATCCCTAATACACTCGTTACTTTATCACTTCTTCTTGAGACTAACTTGAGTGTCAGAGTATCCATATTGGAATCAACTTCGGTGTGCTTTCAAAGGTTTACATCTAAGACTCAAGCGTTCTAGTTCACGTTTACTTTAGATCCAAGCCTACAATCTCAAAAAATCTGCAAGGAAAATCCAAAAACAATAGGATTGAAATGTGATTTTTATTTTGTATTAAGATATATAAAAAAGAAATTTGACAAAAGAATTTTCTGTTTCTATTGAATGGTTTTCATCACTTAGAGGAAATTAAGAGAAATGAATTGTTTATTGAACAATATCACCCGTATTGTAATTTCGTAAATTTAGATATTTTGATTTTTTTCCTACCTTCAAACTCAATTTCATTCATTTTCACCCTTTTTTCTTGCATAATATCGGAGAAAACTTAAACATAAAAATAAGTTCCCACGAAACTTCATGCTAAAGTTTAAAAAGGCAGTTGCTTTTTGGCTGTTGGCATTGCAGCCCCGGTTCTCTGAATTCTCATATGATTATTTCTGTCTGTAGTGCTGGATGCCTTGTTATCTGGTCTTCTCATGAATCTGAACACAACTTACTTACCCCGGTGTCCGCGTTCACTAACCTTGTCCTATTTTCTTTGTAAGGATATTTCACGTACGTCGAATATATTGTTTGATTTTATATTTATTTTCACACATCACTACCGCAGTGTCATTGTTTAAATTCTAGACCCACTACGCGCGCTTTAGCTCCTTTGCGGTTAGCGATGGTCTCTGGTGTCTTTGAATCATCTCATGCCACAAATACTATAGTTGACCCACCTTGAGGTTGCTCTTTCCGCGAAGATATAGCTGCTAATGCTTCTAATAAAGTAATAACTCATACTACTTTATCACTTTATTGTGTTATCAATTTTTTACGCTTTTATTTTTCACAAAGCACACAGTTTGATATGTAAAGATTGTAGAATAGGACTTACATTTCTTCCTTTGCCGCATTAAAATATATATATATATATATATATATATACTGATTGTCACCTATATAACAATTGGTTATGTTGTGCACAGCTAATTACACCAAATGGCATGCCATTCTTGCTCCTTAAAGCATTTTTTGCGCCGTTAACCCCCAAAAAAGAAGAAGGTATTTTTTGCACCAAAGCTGCATTTTATTTGAGAAAAACTTTAATTCTATTAATATGCCATGTGTTTAGATGAGTGACGTTCAAATACTAATGGTATTTAAACACGTAATAGCTAAAATATGTGTTTGTAAAAAAATTATCAATTACGTTTTTAAGTGTTATAATTTTATTGATACTTATGTGTCATTCATTCAAACACGCAGTGTGTTAGTATTATTAACTTTTTTTTTTTATTAGCTATTTAATTTTCGTGGGCAGTGTGTAAGAAAATTAAGAAACCCATATATTAAAGCACAAAAATAGTGGTAGAAAACATTTTACGTTGTATGAAAAGAATGTTTACATATACAATTTATCTTTGGCTAAAATGTGTAATTAATAATGTCTCAAAGAATGAAAAGGTTTCTTTTTGAAACATTTACTAGTTCTTGAAAGCATTTGTTAATAGCATCTAACAAAAATAAAACAAACTAAAATGACTCGTATGCTAAAGTTGGGGGACATTCATGCTTCCACACGTGCTCGTTTTGGGCTAATACCCCTCGTTCACATACTGCTAACAGCAAGTTTCGCATGAAAAATTCATCCCAACGAATTAGCAAATTTAGCATACGACTCAAATTTGGCTTATTTATAAACGAATTAAATCCGTTTGAACTGCGTGCCTGTAGAAACGTGTCTAGGTTCAACTGCCATTCGAATGTAGCTTAATATGAAGTAATGATGTTACTGATGGACAACTTTGTTTCCGAGCTATTGCCCCCAATTGATAAATAAACACACTAAGAACCTATCAAATGACGAGTCAATTTGGTGAATGATGTAATTTACGGATAATTTGTTTTGCTATATGTTTCAATGAACTTTATTTTTGTTTAAAATTTTCTAAAGGTTTAATTTCTTTTTGTAGAGGGAGACTTCAATACCTTTGTAATTCCTTTAGTGGACTTAATAGATTATATTGTACATATATTTTACAGGGTTTAAAATGAGTTGGACTTCAAATTTAGGATTTTCAAACTCAAAATTTACTTTTAAGAGTTCGAAATTTTAAGAGACAAATCCAATTAACTTATGCACAAACATAATCACTTACTAAGGATGAATGAAAAGGGAAACTCTTTTTTGTGTATGTTTTATAGAAAAGGATCTGCATTTTTTAATCATGTTTATTTAAGGGTTTCCATCAATTTGCTATTAATGTGATCTAATGTAGTATGGACGAAGATCCTCAATTAAGGATAATTTATAAATATAGTTCGTTAGACACATCTTTGAAAAATTAAGACCCTTTTTTACAAAATTACAAAAATATAGGTTATTCCTTTACGTTCTTCCAAATAAACCATAATTAAATAAATGTAATATTTTACTTATATTATTATCTTTGCATATTTTATTGAATTTTTTTTATTCCATTTTTCTTCTAAACTTTTTTCTTTTTTAGATAGCTATTTATCTATATAGTTTTGAATGGAATTATACAACATTTAAGGAAGAACATGTTAAGTAAACTAATTTTCATTAAAGATTCAATAATTAAAATTAGAAATGTAAACATTATAATAATATTTTATTTTAATCTAATGACATTCAAATAAATAGGAATGAGTAGGTATATGATGAGTATGGTATTGGCTTTACCTGTATCCTATCCTGTAAGTATAGGTTCCTACATATTTGGAATCAGAATTTACCCTACAACGTCTTAAACCACCTTATACTCTATATCTTGTAAAATAGATAGGTGTGAAACCTGTAATTTTTAAAAATCTTCTTAGTAAATTTCAACATGGCACTTTTTTTATCTTTCTTATAAATTTCAAAACTAATTTACATAAAGTCATACAATACAAGTTCACTTTATTAAATATATAAACTAATAATTGAGATGTTTTATGGTTTTCGCTATACTAGCATTGAACTTAGCAAAAGAGGAAAAAGAGGGTAAAAGAAAGAATAATAGTAAAGAAGAGAGAGGGATTGACTTGAAATACATAAAGCGTTTAATTTATAGTTTTATTCTGGTTACACTTTTTTGTTATTTTTTTAAGGCAGAAAAAAATAAAACATCATTACAATTTTTATTTATTAATATTATTTAATTATTATTATATAGTGGGTACATGGTATAGTAAAGGGTATCTTAGAACTTGTACGTTGTATACTTAGAGTATAAATTTTAAGGTAGATACAAGATATCTTAACTTTATATCCATACCTTGTGGAAATAGGTTGTAGAAAATTATTAACCGAAACCTATATTATGACCCTTAATATCCACTTAAAACCTACATGATTGAGAATGTTGTTGACTTTCTATTATATGTAATTGCATTAACTATCATGACTACGTACATAATTCATTTATATTATAGGTAGAAAGTTCTCCTACGCTCTACATATTTTGTTGTTTATCTAGCATTTGAACTTAGGTGTAAATATATGCCTAGTATAGATACTACTTATTGTAATGTTTATACTTAATTTGCACCACTTTCATATGCATATTTTCTATTTTTGCTTGAAGGCAAATGAATGTATTCACCATTGTAACTATTTGTTTCTTGTTAAGGAAAAAAGTGAGTAGAAATCAAGAAAAAAAATAAAGAAAATGATCTAAGATAATTTTCGATTAGGCCCTTTAGGCTTAGTTCAACCTCACTCCTTCTTTTGAGCAACATAAAGAAGCTCGTTTTACTAGGGTTTGACTTAATAAGATCGACTTAACCTGAGACAAGGTTGGGTCCAAGGTATATTATCTAACCTGCCTTTAAGTCAAACTTTTGGCTCTTATCTATTTCAACAAAATCCTACTGGCTTTTAGCAAGCTAACTCATCTAACTCAACTTGACTTGAGCTTATATGAGGTCCTTTGTCATTCTGCCTTGATATTGGTTAAGGGACTTTGCAACCTCTCATCTCCTTTGAGCTCATCTTGACCCAATCTTTATTCAAGTCAGAATAGATACAAGAACACCTGTATCGAGGTCAATCTTTAATAAAGACGCATCGTGGCTTCTAAAAGATGTGTATCCAAGCAATTAGATATACTTGTCTATTTGAGAAGATTTGGTTTCAAATTTGGCAATATCTAGTTTTCTTAAGATATATTGGTCTCATCCCTAATACACTCGTTATTCTGCCACTTCTTCGTGAGACTTACTTAGAGCATCAAAGTGTTCGTATCGAAACCAACTTTAGTGTGCTTTTGTAGGTCTATATTCAAGACTCAAGTATTCCAACTCATGTTTGCTTAAGATCTAAGCCCATAATCTCAAAAAATCTCCCATGAAAATCCATAAACAACATGGTTGATATGTGATTTTCATTTTGTATTAAAATGTATAAAAAAGAAATTTGACAAAAGAATTTTCTATTTCTATTGTATGATTTTCGTCACTTAGAAGAAATCATTTGAATTGTTTATTGAACAATATTACCCATATTGTAATTTCGTAAATTTAGATATTTTGGTTGTTTTTGCAACTTTAAATCCATTTTCATTATTTTCACCATTTTTTCTTGCATAATATCGGAGAAAACTTAAACATTTAAATAATTTCCCACGAAACTTCATGCTAAAGCGTAAAAAGAGACTTGCTTTTTGGCAGTCGGTAGTGGAGCCACGGTTTATTGAATTCTCATATGATTATTTCTGTCTGTAGTGCTTGATGCCTTGTCATCTGGTCTTCTCATGTATGTGAACATAACTTACTTCACTAACCTTGTCCTATTTTCTTTGTAAGGATATTTCACGTATGTCGAATATATTGTTTGATTTTATATTTATTTTCACACAACACAACCGCAGTGTCATTGTTCAAATTCTAGACCCACTACACGCGCTTTAGCTCCTTTGCGGTTAGCGATGGTCTCTGGTGTCTTTGAATCATCTCATGCCACAAATACTATAGTTGACCCACCTTGAGGTTGCTCTTTCCGCGAAGATATAGCTGCTGATGCTTCTAATAGCTCATACTACTTTATATCGCGTAATCATGTTTATGGATCTTTTACCCTTTTATTTTTTACGAAGCACACAGTTTGATAGGTAAAGATTGTAGAATTAGACTTATGTTTCTTCGTTTGCCACTCCAATGGAAAAAAAAATAATAATCTTTGATTGTCACAAAATGGCATGCCATTCTTACTCATTAAGCATTTTTTGCACCGACCCCCAACAACCAAAACAAACGAAAAAGAAAAAAAAAAAAAAGAATCTTTTTGCACCAAGGCTGCATTTTATTTGAGACAAGCATAATTGTATTAATACACTGTATTTAGATGAGTCGCATCTAAAAACTTAATGATATTTAAACATGTGATAATTTAAATATGTGTTTTTTCGAAAAATTACCAATAATGTTTTTTTATATTATAATTTTATTGGTAATTATACGTTATTTATCCAAACATATGGTTTATAGTATCATTAATTTTTTTTTTTGTTTTATTGGCTATTTAATTTTTGTGGGTAATGTGTAAGAAAATTAAGGAACCAACAAATCAAAGCGCAAAGTAGTGGTAGAAAACATTTTACGTTGTATAAAAAAAATGTTTATATATACAATTTCTCTTTGGCTAAAATGTGTAATTAATAATGTCTTAAAGAAAAAAAAAAGTTTCTTTTTGAAATATTTAGTAATTCTCGAAAGCACTTGTTAATAGCATCTAAAAAAAAAAAACAAATTAAAAAGACTCATAAGCTAAAGTTGGGCGATATTCATGCTTCCACACGTGCTTGTTTCGGGCTGATATTCGGAGTGAAAAATTCATCTCAACGAATTAGCAAATTTAGAAGACAACTTAGTCATCTCGTCCATCATATGTTTATAAATGGCTTTGGATCGGATTAGCAAATTTTGGCTTTACTTATAAACGAATTAAATCCGTTTGAACTGCGTGCCTAGAAACGTGTCTAGATTCAACTCTGCCATTCGAATGTAGCTTAATATGAAGTAATCTATCCAACCGCGACTCAATTTGGTGAATGATGTAATTTATGGATAACTTGTTATGCTATGTTTCAATAAACTTTATTTTGGTTGAGATTTTCTCGTGGTGTAATTTCTTTTTGCGGACGAAGACTTCAATAACTTTTTAATTCCTTTAGTAGACTTAATAGATTATATTGTAGATATATTTTACATGGTTTAATTAGTGAAAGACATTTTATTAAATGGGATGGGTTTCAAATTTTTTTTTTTTAGATTCTTATAACGCAAAATCGACTTTTGTGTGTTGAAATTTTAAGGGACTGACCCATTTAACTCAAACATAATTAGTTAATATGAATTTTGAGCATACTCAGAAGGAAGAAAGAATATAGATTCCGAATGAGATGTCTTTAAAAAAAGGGTAAACAATTATTGCTCTCAAAAAATGCCTTCAATCTTTTTTGTGACTTAACTTTTTGTTATATAGATCCAATTTATTAGACAATAGATTTTGGTGCCTTAATGTGGGCGGCTTGCCACCGTATTATGTGAATCTCGTATATCTAAAGAGCCGAAGTATATTACATATGACCACTTAATCTATTAATAGTTTTCTTAGCACTCAACCAAAACCCAATAAAACTATGAACGGAGCATCTTCCATGAGAATTATCGTATCATGTCCCTCTTGTTTATGAAAAAAGATTTAATGATATTAAAATGCTATTTTGTATGGATGAATAATGTTTAAATACTAATAATAATATATATCTTTTTAAAAAATTATTATTATTTTTTTTAAACATTAAAATTTTATTAATATTTATATATTATTAATTAATATATATATATATATGATATATCGGTATTATTAAAACTTGTCTTGCTGTTTATATTCGAATACTAACATCATGCCGATGCAAATATGCGTGCCACGTTGCTTTGAGACAAATGTTATTGGAACTGTCCAAGTAGTCGAGGATTGGTTTAAGGAAAGCGTAAGGTACTGAAGTAGTTTCCGGTAGGTATGCGTAGTTAAAGTACACAGAAAACGACTTGGACCAACTTGCGTAGCTTGGACAGCATCATATTTGAATGTAAATGTACCTTTTGGTCGATGCCTTTAGCTAATAAGAACAGAAATTAACCAACCAGCATCGCATTCTCTAATTAATCAAAATAGTAGGATTTATTAAAGACCCACAAGGCCATAACTGTGCAATTTTCCTTTTAGTCTATCATCAGAAATTCTTAGTTTTGATTTTTTGACTTCTAGATTTTATCTATATGAAAACCACACTTCCAATTTATACCTCATTCAGATATGTTAATCGAAGTGAATTGATTTATGGACTGAAAGGGAAAAAAAAAAAGAAGTGAATTCAAATGTAAATAAAGACTAGATATATCAAAATATAATTATAAAAAGATGTGGTGAAAAGAAAGAAATCAAAAGAAATCTAACTCAATGCCAACCAGAATAGAATCGGAAATTTTAAAGTGGTTGACTTCGACTCTCCTTTAGTTGCTGTGCCGGTTTTACAAGGAAATGAGATGCAAACTGAACCCTAATTAAAATCCATTGCGTTTTGGTCTGAATTTGGAACCTAACCAAGTAGTTTGCCAACGCCTAATTCTATTAGTGACTTTAAAAACCTTATCAATTTGTAACCTCTAGATAATTTTTAGTAGGAAAAATACAAATTTAATTTTTAATGTGTTTATCTACTTTTTTATTTGAGTCCTTAACAATTTTCTTCTTTTATTTGAGTCCTCATTGTTATCTAACTTTTATAATATAGGTTTCTATTAACTTTGTTTATTTTCCATCTTTTCTTCATATATGTCAGCTTTTCATTGGTCTATAATAATTTAATAAAACATTAGTATTACATATATTTAATTACATAATATGACAAAATAAGATTAAATATATTTAACTACATAATATAGTGAAAAATACAACAAAATCGTAAAGAAAAAGTCAACATGTTGCAAAAAAATCGTGTAAACCTCAGCATCTTGACTGGCCACTTTTAGGCCAATTAGAATCCAACACATGTCAATAATACACGAAGAACAGAGTTCACATAAATCTTACTTTTGTAAAAGATGAAAAACACCTTCAATTCTAATAGAAGGAGAAAAAGGACGAGAATAAAAATAAAAAAGTAGGTAAATATTGATAATTAAATTTATATTTTTTTACTTTTAAGTATTATGTTCTGTTCCATTTTCGAATCATTCTTGAACTATGAATCAAATACAGATCATTAATAATTATATGTAACGACACAAATTAAGTAGAAACATACCCAAGGAAGGTTCAAATCATGGAATTGAATCAAAGACAAGCGTAGTGCTTGAG
Source organism: Lumnitzera racemosa (assembly GCA_024138005.1). NCBI lineage: Eukaryota > Viridiplantae > Streptophyta > Magnoliopsida > Myrtales > Combretaceae > Lumnitzera > Lumnitzera racemosa. The sequence goes on from JAMXBC010000009.1 coordinate 94,308,405, forward strand.
TCCTTTACTAACTTCTTTAATTTCGAACCACTAAAACGATATGTCATCTGGAATATAAAATACAATTTGTACAAGAAAACGAAACAAGAATCCATTGTCCGCGTTTCATAAATCATATTAATAGATAACGTTTGACAGTCATTGACAATAATATATAACCGTGGTGATCTGATGGGAAACTTCTTGTATGACGTATGTACATAGGCTATGAGTACACGTTCCTGACGTAATAAATTTTGCTTTCAATGGAAAGAAAGGATGGTAGAAAATTCTACATGGTAACATCATTTCCAGGAAATTTCTAACCACTAAAATACTTTCCTTTCAAAAGAAGAAGAAGAAGAAGATCTCATTTATCGGGCGCACCAGTTTTGCAATTTAATTTGCAATTTGAGAACCTGTTGCGGCTCATATTTTTATAATTGTCACAGTTACTTAAGGCGAAAATGATTTCTGCTGTCATCATCGGCAGCTTGTTATTGGAGTCATCTCCAACCATCGCCTAAAGTTAAATGAGCTTGAGCTTTATCCTTAAAATATCTATTTTTCTTTTTCTTTTTGTCCTTTTCACGTTCAGTTTTTCTTTTTTCTTTTTAATTTTATATGTTGTTTCAATCCTATTAAAAAAATTAATAATTGTCTGACTTTTCTGGTACCTATTAGATTATAGTTTCTTACTACTTTTGGTTTTCTAGCATATAAGTAACGATCCAAAGTTTAAAATATTATAATTTGTCATGTGTTAATACAAGGCATTGACATGCAAACATTCAGAATCTACTATAAATCTATATATCGATAGGAGATTTTGAATATGGATCTCTTAAGCTTACGCCAATCTATTTAGGCTTTTGGCCAACCTAATTAAGCCTAAGATCAAAGTGATCCATTAGCATGTAACTTGTTTTGCTTAGTGACCAACCTATTTGAGGAGTTTACATACAAGGACTTAACACCCTCTAACGATTGACCTAGTGTTGGGACGATCGTAACGGTCGCAAAACAAGTGGATAAGACTTCAAGACCTAATCAACAACCACATCTCTAAAATATCAGAACATGTTAGCTTATATAATACTACTACATAAATTTTGTAGATGTGTTAACCTATTGAACATGCTCCTAGATTTGTAGCGGCCCTCTTCTATAAATTACTTAAGTGCTCCAATGGTAACACACCTCGACTTCTTTAGACACTTAGTCTACCTAAAACTTTCTAACTCTCCTACTTATTTTCTTTTATGTACTTACTGACTTAAATATTAAAGTGGTTATACTGGATAGCACCCAGTACTCCTTACTGTGTTCTCTTTTGTAGGCCTATTATATATTTGTGCAGAGCCCAATCACATCATAATCGGCCAATTTCTACTAATGACATTTGGTGTTGTTTGTAGAAATAAATTAACCGCCTCTTTTTTCTCTACCCTATTAAAGGGATACCGTCGCAACGGATGGCATTGATAAGGACTACCTTATCAACCTCCATTTCCAAATCCCTTGTAGCCTTTTCTTTTGTATGTGTTGGGGCCATAGAAGACTCACCTACCATCATTGTAGTGGGGGGTAAGAATAGGTTCCTTACCAACTTCAAACTTATAAAGTGTTAGATTTTAATTAGTTAAACTTGAGTTGTCGGAGTGTAACATATTTACATTAATGAGATTGACTAAAGAAAGAGAGCGAAGAAAGAGAAAATATTGAAGAAACGAAGTAGTTTACAATGAGAATTAAGAGCACGAAGTGTGTAAAGTGTACAAAATACTGGCCTAAAATGGTATTTATAGGCCTTGTGCATTAGAAAAAATAGTTGACAATTATAGGAATCTGAGGCTGTAAAATTACCTTAAGCCATTGAGATCTTTCCACGTAGTGACATTTTGATTTAGATGGCTGTGATCAATGCAACAAAACAACTTTACCTATATGCATAACTACATTGATGTGATATCTATCAAATTTCTTTAATTACCATTTGGGAATACGCGCTAAAGTTTGGAGTTCTAAAGGTCTAGCTTCCTCAATAAGCTTTTCCAATGACCCTTTACCCCCTCAACCTGCTAGGACATCTTACTCACTAAGTGGTTGAGGTGGGGCCTTAGCCTTGGGAATATGACCTTAGCTAAAGTAGGTGTGGTTGTATGTCATGCTTAGTGGACAACTCTACAGCTTAGTACCTTACCACATTTAATGAGTCTGGTGAGCCACATTGCTTAATGAGCTCAATACCTTACATCACTCGATGAGTCTGGTACGTAACCCTACTCTATGGGTACCCTGGGATAAGTAGAATATAAGTAGCTTGGTTGACTCCAGTAGCTATCCCAAGATAGATTTTGAGCCAAACACAACAACCATCTCACCATCAATCAATAGGATGATTCTTAGTCAAATTAAACGGGTCATTTCTATCATAGCAACATGATGTAGTATCCTTAGTTGTTTACTACTTTTCTAATAGGGTATAAAGCTTTAGTACACAAGATTGACTCAATTGCGTACCTAAGGAACCCATCCAACTACTAACTCTCCTTGCCACCTTAACAATAATGAAATTATGTAGGTTTGGAGGGGGGAGAGGGGGGGGGGGGTGTTATGGTGGTGAGGGGGCTAGTATTGACAGGAAATTTTAGACATGAGTCTCTTAGGCCTACGCTACTTTGTTTAGGCCTTGGGTTCACTTGATTAAGCTCAAGATTAACGTGATCCATTAGCATATGACCCATTTTGCTTAGTAATCGACTAGCTTGAGGAATTTCTGAACAAGGAACCCATCCAACTACTAACTCTCCTTGCCACATTAACAATAATGAGATTATGTAGGTTTGGAGAGGGGGGAGGGAAGGGGGTGTTATGGTGGTGAGGGGGCTAGTATTGACAGGAAATTTTGGACATGAGTCTCTTAGGCCTACGCTACTTTGTTTAGGCCTTGGGTTGACTTGATTAAGCTCAAGATTACCGTGATCCATTAGCATCTGACCCATTTTGCTTAGTAATCGACTAGCTTGAGGAATTTCTAAACAAGGAACCCATCCAACTACTAACTCTCCTTGCCACCTTAACAATAATGAGACTATGTAGGTTTGGAGAGGGGGGTAGGGGTGTTTGGGGTGGGGTGTATGTTATGGTGGTGAGGGGGTTAATATTGATAGGAAATTTTGGACATGAGTCTCTTAGGCCTACGCTACTTTGTTTAGGCCTTAGGTTGACTTGATTAAGCTCAAGATTGACGTGATCCATTAGCATCTGACCCATTTCACTTAGTAAACGACTAGCTTAAGGAGTTTCTGAATAAGGAGCTAGCACCTTTTGATGACTAACTTGGTGTCAGGACAGTCACAATATAAGTGGATAAGACGGGGGTTTAGGTTTGGGGAGGAAGGCTAGTATTGATAGGAAATTTTAAACATGAGTCTCTTAGGCCCACGCTACTTTATTTAGGCCTTAAGTAAACTTGATTAAGCTCAAGATTGACGTGATCCATTAGCATCTGACCCATTTTGCTTAGTAACTGAATTGCTTGAGGAGTTTCTAAACAAGGAGCTAGCACCTTTTGATGACTAACTTGGTGTCAGGACAGTCATAATAAAAATGGATAAGCCTTTAAGACTTAGTCAACAGCCACATCCCTACAATATCGGAATACACCAACTTACATGATCTTGCTATATAGATTTGTATACATGCCAACATGTTGAACATGCTCCTAGCTCCGTAGCCACCCTCTTTTAAAGCTTTTTAGCTCTCCTTTTAACTTATTTTGTGTACTTACTAATTTAAACATTGGAATAACTACATTGAACATTACCCTGATGTCCTTCACTGTGTTCTCTTTTGCAAACCCACTGTATATTCATGCAAAGCTTAATCACGTCATCTTCTATTAGTTGAATCCTATTGATGGCACTCAAATATAGTAAAACTTTTAGAAATGAATAATGTTGGGATCATGAAATTTTATTAATTTAGAGAGGTATTAACTCATTGATAAATTAATAATTTAAAGAGTACTCATATTACGTGAAAGGAAGCATTCATAGGGGTAACAAGTGATCACAATTTTTTGTGGTAGTTTGAAAATACGATATTAGAGCTTTTGAATGCAATGAGAAGAGTTAGAGAGAAATCTATGTAAATTTGAATTTTAAGGAAAAAAAAATGGCAATAGATTCATAATTTACTAAATTGTCCTACTTATGTTTTTAGTTTTAGAGAATTATTAATTTGTGACATTGACTAGATTATAGAATTATATAAGGATCTTTCTAAAAAATATTATCTTATTAATTTATTGAAATTACTAATTTTTTAAATGTCCCTACATTGGGACTTGAAAAAAATTTTATTTTAAAGATGTTATTAATTTATTGAATATTAATTTATAGAGATTTAATTATATATTAAATAAACCATATAAATCACACCAACGTTAAAGTCCGAGTCAACACTAACGGCGACTTTAAGGAGTCTTGCCATATAATTATGTCAAGTATACATAACTATGATATCATCTAGGTAGAGTCTCACATGCTCTTAAAGCATATAGTTAACATCAAATTAACGACCTTGATGGATTCTCATGTGCTCTTATAACAACAACAAGCTAATACAAACCAGAACTAACATATCACATAAGGAGTCCAATCTCCAATACATCAAAATTCAAACATCGTGAACTAATGGATTCTACCCATCTGCTCTTTATAAAATCCATAGTCTATATCGTTCTCTAGATTGTACACTAGGTCATAACCTAGGTCATCATAATGGTTCTCAACTTCGGTAATACTTGCATTTGAAAAAAAAAAAAAAAGGAAGTCCATGAAGGGTGAGTGAATGCACTATTTTATTTCTTATTTTAGGTTCAAAACATTGCACATCTTTGGCGTGGGAAAAGTTATGGTAGCTCACGACCCCAAATGATACACAATATATTTATAATACAAAGGTATGTAGTGTTGGGTACTCTCCAACACCTTAGAATCTAAATCTTTAATCCTAAACCTACTAGTATCATTTTGGTATGTAATTCCACTTAGGCCAATAGCACATATTGATCAATAAGTTGTCACCTTAAGATCATTAATACTCTTGGTCTCTTAGGCTTAGCCGCGTACACTTAATAAAAGCATTAGTTATATTGAATTTGAGTTGGGTTCATTAACTTCTAAGCTTAGACAAGCAAATAAAGCAAGCATGGAAATCTTATACTTGAAGTCAAAAGCTATGAAAATACTTGATATCCACTAGAATAATCAAAAGATTGATAATTAGTAAGTGTTTGACTCCATATATAAATTCGGTAAGTCCTTAAGTTACCTTGGTTGAAGTCTAATCTTGACTCCTTAGTATTGAGTGACTATTCAAACTTGTGCTTAATTCCCATCTTTTAATCTAATTTATCATTGGAATGAGTTTATTTATGTTTAGTTGAAAAATATAGGTGCTTATGCATTAAGGAAAGCTTTCTCTATGGAAATTGTAGAACATAATTAAGCTGGTGGAAACTAACATGGTTAAGTCAATGTTTGGCTCGAAAGTTTGAGCCTTCTATGGATGGAATGTGACAATGGGACATGACGGTAGATATCTACCTTTAGTCTAATTCTTCAACCAAAGTTACTGATAGGCCGATCCTTTAAATCTCCCTTCACCACCACCACAAGATGTAATTCTTTAATCATTCTAGTCAAAGATGTTAGTCTAAAATTCTTTATTTGATTCAGAGCTGGAAAGGAGGAAGACTGCACGCTACTTTACTAGATTGGCTAAGCTAAAAGATTTTTGTGTTTTTAAGATAGAGATGAGAAAGCCGGGCATCTTATATGATATAAGCCAGGAAATGGTTTCAAAGCCTCTCCTCTACTACCAGCAGCCTGAGTTCTCTAAGTTCTAACACTAGCACTTAATTCCTCTTAACTATAAGATTTACCTAGTTTGATAAACTTACTTCTCTTAGACTTACGACTAACATAAGTAAGCCTTTCAAAACTTTGATCAAGTTAGGGAGTTCACCCTAGAATCTAGTAGTATAGCTTTTGGAAGCTGTAGCTCCTATGGTAAGTAACTCTTTCGTTACTAGTGATTACCCTCCTCTTTGTCTCCTATTCTTCTTATCTCAACTAGAAATTAAAAATTAAAAAAAAAAACAACAACAACAAACAATTTTGATTGTTGAAAAGGAATGGACTTATACTTGGAAGAAAGCTTAACTTCTTTGCATAAACTAATTTGTATGAAATTTGAAGTCAAGAAAAATTAATTATTTTACCTTTTTACTAACCCCCTTCCCAAATACAGCCCTTCCTCTACGAGCATTCCATCAAATCACAAACTACAATCTTATATTCATCAAACTTCCTTCAACTTCCGATTCCATGACTATTCTACTGCATAAACCTTTTTCTTTAGATAATCTTTTCCCTAAACAAAGTTCTACGCATCGGATCAAAGTATAGAATACTTCCTTAGAATGAACACTTCTTATAAGAATGATTACCTCTAACGCTTCTTTAATGACAACCTAATGGAAAGAAACCTACTCTATTAGTGATTTTTGCCAAGAAATATAATTTACAACACCAAAAATTAAACTTACCAAAGTGATTCACTTTCACCAACATTATCGCCCTTGTTCTTCAAAAGATGTAGTAATATCTAATTTACCACCAAGATTCCACATTAGTGTGTCTTAAACCACATGATTTCATAAATAACTTTGATCTCTACAACTTCTTGTGATGGGGTTGGAAACCATTGGAAATGAAAGAAAAATACGTTTAAGAAAAAGGAGAGAGAAAGGTAAGGGGATAAAGAAAACAGCTATTGTTTTCATTTAGTTTGAAAAGGCATGAGTGCCTTTTATGATGATGAAAAAGACTTTCTTGCCCCATTTATTATATTTTTTCCTTTAAAAAATTAGGTTATCTATATTATTCAAGCGAATTGGCTTTTAAGTAGTATACTTGAAGTTACCTATTTATCCTCTATTTAATTTTATTTAACAAAAAAAAACTAATATTAATAGAATTTGTTAAAATTATAAGTAATGGATAAATTCGTTAACCTACTTTCTCTCATTAATTTCTCTAAATCTTAAAACCTATTTTCTCCACTTTCTTCTCTATCTCTCTACACAATATGATACTTATTCCCATAATCTCTTCAGTAGTTTCTCTCTCTTTTTGTTTTCTCTCCCAACTGCTTTCCGTGCACGTATTGCATGGTTAAAATTTAAATTATGATTAAATATAACTATGATGATGATTGATGTTTACACACGAAGATAATTTTCATTCGTAATTATGATTTGCTAATAAGTGAGAAATTAAAGGATTTAAAATGAATATAGATAAAAAAAGAATAAATTTATATTTATATTATTTAACAAAAATTATGATTTGTTTTTTACCAAATGGATAATGATAAATTATAAATATATAAATTTAATATTATTTAATTTACATATGCATCGTGGATGTGTCGTTTGCTAGTTATAATATATATATAGATATATACACATATATATTATGTTTGTAATTGTTAATATCTCATGAAATAATATAGATGAGTTGGTAACAAACTTGGTGTAATAAGATTATGAATAGTTAGAAAATTAGGAGAGTAAGGTAGAAATTTGTACATGAACACTTGAATAATTAGAGCTAAAGCTCTCTAAATGTTATGTTCTTCTATATATATATAATGCGTATATATGTATGTATGTATATTTAGTATCCCGCTCTCTACTAAAAAAAAATTGTATAGCTTACTATATATTAACTCATATATATATATATATATATATATATGTTAGTAGCCAATATACCCATGATGCGTATGAGAAATTTAAACATCAAATATATATTTTAATAGCAAAATATTTCTATTTTGTTTAATCATTTATTATTATTATTATTATTTCTTAAAATATGTAAGATATCGACATCATCTCATCCTCTTTATATATAGAGAGAGAGAGAGTATTTTAGAAATATAAAAACATCCAACAAAACAAAACAATCTAATTTACCAAATTATTTTAGACTACGGTTATCAAATTAATAAATGAATACAACAAAGTTGAGAAAGAAATGACGCATACTATATTTTGCAATTAACGTTAACAGGGTCCAGGAGCAAAATACTCGATATAAATTCCTTTGTAGAACTATTTCTATCTATGCAAATTACACAAAAAGGGAGGAATAGATAAACACTTTTTGTCGTTATTAATTACTTTTCAATGATGAACACTCTTGTATCGATCACTACTTATAACCAATCACATTGAAATGAATTTAGAATTGGTTGATAAACATAAAAGAAAAAAGAAAAGATAGTGCAATTGAAAATTTTCTTTATATCTACAAGAAATTAAAATTAAAATTGTCACATGCTTTTCCTTAAAAAAAAAAAAGATATTAATGTATGATGATTTCTTTTTTTTTTTATTTCAATCATATTATTCTTTATTCATTAACATGACCATGAAAACCTCTTTCTATCATCACATTATGAAATCATTAAACCACCTTATCAGAATAAATTAGCTTCCAAAACAACATATACAAGAGAAGACAAAACTACTAAGGACATTTACAAAGAGTGTTAAAAAGCAATAACGATCATCAACTTCATCTCTCTCGTTTGCCCTTACATTTGCCACGTCCCTTTATACATTATTTACTTGTAATCTCAAATATTAGGCTATTCAACCAAGACATTTTTAACTTCACTAAAACAAAATAAGAAATAAACCTCGCTAGAACTTATTTACTCCTATAACTGAAAATGTAGAGAAGTCCATGCTTGGTAAAAGATTCATAGGTAAGGTACATAAGAAAGAAATAAATAATCTCTCAAAAAAGATCCTTTTAAGCGTCATCGTAAATGAATAAAATAATTGGTCTTTTCAATCCAAGTGTAATCTTATCCTCAGTTTAATTCGCTCATCACAAATGAAAACAAAAGGACTATTTGATAACTTACACTTAAATTCCTATATAAATACAATATATCATATAGCCCCTTTGCTTTAATATTATAAATAATATTAAGAAAAAACTCAACATGCAAAAATAATCCTTATGTGCCCTTTTGCAACATAAGAGAAAAATAAAATGCTTCCTTTCAAGAAAATTAAATAACAATTCGACCTAACTCAAAAGATAAAATTGAAAAATCAACCATAAATCAAGGTAATCCATTCACAATTAATTTTAGTTTCTTTGTCTCTAACCGTAATGAAATCTCAATTTCATGAATCTTTTAGAAATGCTTAGCAATTTGACCTTCCTAAGCACAATTCTTCCATGTGTTGTTTTCTTCTTATCTTTATCTCTCTCAAACCTTCATCGTCAAAATCACTAATAACAATGATCAAAACTTAAAAAAAAAAAAAGAAAAAAAGAATCTATAATGTAAACCACAATTAAGTATTGAACTTTCATAATTCAGTCTAGTATATAAAATACGCAAACTCGATTGAATTTATAAAATTTTTCATGTGTTATAAGATTAGTACTAAAATTAACATTTTACAAAGAACTCTTCTTCTAGCATTTGAATGATATTTTATTTAGTTAACAATAATGTAATTGAATGAAAATGAAAGTTTATTCAATAACACAAATTGAACTAAGGCCCGCTTTGTTTTGTGTAAAATAATATCCTGAATTCATTTTCCTCAAATTTTTATGTTTTTTTACGGGAAAGTGGTGAATTTAAGTGGACAACAAATTATGAAAATAGGGAAAATCTATTCTCGTTACAGAGAAAATCACGTGTATCTCGATAGAAAACAACATTCCGTTTTGCAAACAGTAAGTCAATTTCCGAAGCCACTTCTGTATATAAAGCTGATTGGACTGGCCCCATATTAATCACGTGTATCTCCGATGTAGATGGATCGACAAATTCAAGATGGTGAGGTGATACAATTTTGGTGGTTTGGATTATGTTATTTTTTATTTAATATATTGTAATGAGTTAGACTTTGTGTTTTTAATTCGTTTTCATGTTTATGTTCGAAGAAAGTATTCTTCTTTTTAATTTATTGGTTAGATAATGTTTTAATAATATCTTGGCTTTATGTTGCCATTTTCTTAAGTCAGCTTGTTGATTTGGTTATGTGTGATTTCTCAATTTTTTATCATTACGTATTTTATGCTCTAAAAGGAGGGGAAAAAAGTTCGATTAGTGGTTTCTATATGGTTGTTTGATGATTAGCCGTCACTCATAAAATTCTTAATGTATCATTAAGTATGTGTCAATAAATTTATCTTGTGAAGGATAACATATTAACAAACAAACACTAGAAAGCCTTTTCCACTGTCAATCAGCAAAACATATGAAAATTTGATGTTTCCAGGAAATTGATTTTAAGGGAAATCCTTTTCCACTGAAGAGTAGTTTTCTATGAAACAAACGATGCTTAAGAAAGGTTTGCCTACAATAACTCATTTAATCATTCATCACAATACATAAAGTAAATTAATAATGTTCAACTCAAACCTAGCGTTATTGAATTGTTTTTGAGGCTGATATAAGTATTATTTCATTTTGACTTATAATAGGGGTAATTTAGAACTAATCTACATTGTTTCCTGAAATACTAGGTGGAATCTTTTAATATTGCATGCACATTTTACCACAGTTTCCGCCAAAGTATATTTGTTCATTTTAGCTACATTAATTATATATATTTATTTATTTATTTGTGTGTGTTTTTTCCTCATATTATCATTCAATGTGATGAGAACTTAGAAATGGGCAACTAAGATGTTTAATCCATTGGAATCTTTGTTCATTTTTCACCGCTTAGCAAAGCTAGCCTTTTAATTGAGTTACAATTAATCGATGTAAGACTAGAATCATTAATTTTCCATGCTAGCTACAAGGTAAGTAACTTGAGTGAGAACTTCCCATATTTTGAGTTGTTTTGAGGTACATCTAACAACCTATGTAAAATGTCAAAACAAGAAACCTAAGTTACTTAAATCAAAATTACCTTTTTGATCTATGAGAAATTATATATGACCTTTGTACTGGTTAAATAAGTAGTTAGCTTATGTTATGCCTTAAACCTGAGGATTAGAAGCATCGGTGTCAATGATGATTTACATTAGCATATAAGGCGGACTAATATAAAATGACCAATTCATTTCATGTTGTGCAAAATTAGTTAAAGGGCATATTTTGTCAAACTTATTATCTATATACATTGAAATATTAAGCATGGAATTGAATGGCCATATTATAATAAGGAATCAATTATCAAGTTCATAGGGATAGATGCATGTTTGTAGTGATAGGAATTAGCTAACGACGATCCCCAAGTTGAGGATGATGTGTTGGGATCCAAGGTCGACCAATAAGATGCCGAGGATTATCAACTCTTACAAAGGTTGACTAATAGCAGAAGGCCAAAGGATATTGGTACCACTTAGAAACCAGCCTATTGTTTGCCAAGAAGATGAGAGGCTATATAGTCGAGGTCTTAAGGCCATACATGTATTTGGTACGACATGGAGAGGTTAGTGTCGACTAATCATAAAACTTAACAATTGTGGGCTAACTTTTTAAGTATCTCAACTAAGCACTGCAAGACTTCAAGGGTTCTTACCCAAATCTAAACATCTAGTTGTCGACCATGCTCAGTTCGAATCTTGCTCTTTCTAGAACAGCTCGAATAACTGCATGCCGACTTTTTTTACTAAACATACAGTTTTGTATTCTTATACATGTTTTCATTATTTTAATTATAGGCCCATTCTTTATAGTTTAAGGCCTTGTATATTATTTATAGTTTTTCCACTAAGGTTTTAGCACATATTATAAATAGCAATATTTATAAGTAGCTATACAGTAAAGAATATACATTTAATGATTACACTTAGAACTTTCCTCTTTCGAGTAACGTTATTCTTGAGCTCTTAGAGCTTGTATTTGTCGGATTATTAAGTATTGATTAACTCTTTAATCTTTCTTGTGTTTTTATCAATCTTAACCTTAAGATTGTGGTGAACTTCTCATTTGAGCTAATTAGTAAGTTGCATCTAACCCTTATTTGAATCCCAAGTGACATTTAGTGTAAATCAATTGTATTAAACTCTATTTCGAGCTTAACCCCTGATTGTGTTTGTATCTTGGTATATGATACCCATATACATTCACTATCAAAACCCCCCATTTTACTTCAAGTTCTTTATGCCTACTTGAACCCTGACTACCCATTCCAGTTCTAGCTCACTACATACACTTCGAGCTGTAACATCTTAGTATCAAAGCTTTGGGAAGACATGCATATTAGTATTTTTCAAAGTTTAGTTCATGGTTTAAACATTTCTATTTATCATCATTATGTAGTATAGTGATTTATTTGAGTTCTTAGTAGTAATTTCTCGGTTACTGTTAGTTGCATTTAGTTGCGTAGTATTTATGAAATTGTTTTAGTGGTGGTTCTAAGTCAAGTACAGTTGAGTATATCACATGTTAGTTCAATTTTCTTTAAAAATTACTGTATAGACAAGAATGTTTGAAGATGGTATCAATAACAATGGAGATAGTCATTACGGAAGTTTGAGGTGATGTATTGACAACTTGGAATATTGGATTCAGAATCTTATTGACTTTATTTATGACCTTACTGGTTTAGTTAGAGGCCATAGATATGTTGATGAGGTGAAAGAAGAGAACGAATACCCACTAGTAGAAGTGGCTTTAATGAGCTTGATAATGATGAGCAACAGCTAAGAAGAGTTGTTGAGTCGACAAGAAGAGAAAACTAGCCTGAGTTGAAAAGAGGCAACGATAGAAGTATTGATGCCAAGAACCCAAGAAACCGAAGAAGAGAGCTAAGGTCGAGAAGAAATATGGTCGAGTAGAGTTCTAACAGAAGTGGCCAATCCAAGGTAAACTGACTAGCTTCGAATGCAAGAGATAAAACCTAAGCACATAGCCTAGGACTTGACAACATCAAACTTAAACTGCCAACCTTCAGTGGAAGTAGTTGACCTAAAGAGTTCCTTGATTAGGTTCTCTGAGTCGAAAAGTTGTTTAAATACTAGGAATATGACAACTGGATAAAGGTTAAGTTGGCTTCATTATCCCTTGTTGAATATGCAAGCCTTTGGCGGGATAAGTTAGTGGCTAAGTGAGATGCTGAAGGAGAAGAGCTGATTAGAACTTGGAGACTTATGAAAAGATTGATCAACTAACGCTTTATACCGACATATTTCAAGTAAGAGATTCTCCATGCTTTCCAACACTTAAGGTAAGGTCCAACACTATTGAAGAGTATTTGTAAGAGTTTGAGACCTTAATGGAAAGATGTGAGATTGCTGAGTCATAAGACCACACTATTGCTAGGTTTCTAAGTGGACTCCGAGACTATATTATTGGCATAGTTGAATTGCAGTCGTTTAACTCATTGGACAAGCTAATCAATCTGGCATTGAGAATAGAAAGATAGAAGAAGAGAAGACTCATTGAACAAGCTAATAAATCTGGCATTGAGAGTAGAAAGATAGAAGAAGAGAAGGCATCGGAGGTTGACTAACTGACCTTAACAAGTTAGCCTTAAATTTGAGAGGTATATCGAGGGAAGAGGACTAGAGAAGAAGATGGAGAACGGTGAGTCTAGTCGACCTGATTAGATCGAGACAAAAAGGTAAAGAAAGAGAAAGAGAAAGTACTTGATACCGAGGCCCAAAAAGTTAAAAGCTTTAAGTGCTTAGGCTATAGGTATATTGTTTCTCAATGTCTGAATAAAAGAGTCATGATCTTGAAGGGCGAAGGACTCGAAGCTCAAGTAGAGTGTCAGAGTAACAAGAGTTTGGGAGATGAGTTGATAGAAGAAAATGTCTATGCTGAAAATCTGGATGAACTCTTAGCCATGACGAGCCAACCTAAAAGTAGATCCCAAATAAAGGGAGCATTTATTTCATATTCAATGCTTGGTGAATGGGAAGACTTATTCCTTGGTTGTTGATGGAGGAAGTTGCACCAACGTTATTTCTACCAAGCTAGTAGAGAAGATGAAGATGCCGACCCACTCATATCTTAGACCTTATGGATTGAAGTGGTTTAATGACAAGAGTATGGTCTAGTATTGAAGGCTAAGCAATACAAGGATGAGATTGACTTTAACTTAGTGCTTATAATTGCAACAAATTTGCTTCTTAGCCAACCTTGAGAGTACGACTGGAAAGTGGTCCATGATGGTTTCCTTAACACTTACACAAATTAGAAGGATATAAAGAGCTATTGCTTGAACCCTACGAGCATTAAGGAAATCCAAAGCCACTTAACACCCATAGTGAAGAGAAAAGGGAAGAAAAGTTTGTTTGGCATCTAAGCTTGTGCTCATTGTTTAATGCCAAAGATGACTTCTTTTTGGGCCTAAGGTTGACAATGATCCCCAAGTTAAGGATGATATGTCGGGATCTAAGGTTGACTAATATGATGCCGGGGACTACTAACTCTTATCAAAGTCGCACTAATAGCAAAAAGCCGAAGGATACTGATACCACTCAACAACCAGCCTATCGTCTACTGAGAAGATGAAAGGCTATATAGTCGAGGTCTCAAGGCTATAAATTTACTCGGTATGGCATAGAGAGGTTAGTGTTAACTAATTATAGAACTTAGTAACTATGGGCTAACCTTTCAGGTATCTTGGTTAAGTACTATAGGACTTCAAGGGTTTCCTACCCAAACTTAGACATCCAGTTGCCAACATCGCTCAGTTTAAATCCTGTTCCTTTTAGGATAGCTCAAATAATTGCATGTTGACTTCTTCTGCTAAACACACAATTTTGTATTCTTGTACATATTTTCTTTATTTTAATTATCATCTTATTCTTTAGGTTTTAAGGCCTTATATATTATTTATAGTTTTGCCACTAGGGCTTTAGCACCTACTATAATATAGCAACATTTATAAGCAATAAGACAATGAAGAATATATATACAGTGATTACACTTAGAACTTTCCTCTTTTGAGTAAGGTTATTCTTGAGCTCTTAGAGCTTGCATTTATTGGATTATTAATTATTAATTAACTTTATAATCTTTCTTATGTTCTTATTAATCTTGACCTTAAGATTGTGGTAAACCTTTTATTTGAGCTAGTTAGTGAGTTGTATCTAACTCTTATTTGAATCCTGAGTGACATTAAGTATTTGTGAGTTATATCAAACTCTATTTCGAGCTCAACTGCTAATGGTGTTTTTGTCTTGGTGTGTAATACCCATATACATTCACTATCGAAACCCCCATTTTACTTTATGTCCTTCATACCCACTTGAACCCCAACTATCCATTCTGGTTCTAGCCCGCTACGTATATTCCAAGCCGTAACATTCTTATTTATTTATTTACTATCGATATGAGGGGGACAATTAATATTATTATTATTATTATTTTTTTACCATACGACATTAAGTAAGGCACTAGATAAAAAAGCAAAGCAATCAATATTCTAATGAGGAACCAATTATTAAGTTCTTTTTATTTTGGTTTTTATAGTAATACTTTTGTTTATATTTCATTTTCAACATTAGATAAAAAAAGTTATTGAATTTTCATTAAGCATGTGAATTTTGACGAGAATTAGAAAGTAATGAATATTTTGTCTTATACAAATCAGATTGCCTTTTAACAACTATCTTTTAGAGACTTACTAAATTTTCAAATGTAGGTCATTTTTAATTAAACTTTTCTACTTAAGTATTATAAGCATCTAGAGATTCCATCAACCTCACCCGAGGGTCACCAAGTCATCAATCATAAGCTTGACTTAATCAGTCTTACAAACTTAGGCCTTATGGCTTAGGTTAGTCAAACCTAGTCAAAGAATTCAAACGACTACATTGGAGCAGCTTGGCAAATAAAACAGGTTACAACTGTCATTAGCTATTTCCACAAAATCAAGATTGAATCTTGGAATGTTGATTTACCTCATTAAAATAGCTCAACTTCACCCTTTATAAATAGAAGAGAAACTTTTCTGGTAATGGATCATCATCTTTACACTTAAATACTCTTATGTTGCATATTCTCTCTATTATCACCCTTATTGACTTAAGCATTAGAGTGACCATGCTAGAATATCCTTTAACGCCTCTCTTAGCTTTATTTCCCCTATTTTGCATTTGACTCATTACCCCTCAAAGATCTTGATACAGCATCACTTAAGTTATCTTAGATATGGATCAACTTATGAGTTAACACGCATTAAAAATGATGGTCATGTTAAGAATCTTGTAAAAATGGCCAACTTTCTCAAGATGTGTATATGATGGTTATATGTTTAATATTCAAAAGAATTAAGTATTACATTTGAACTATACACATTTTAAGCTAGTACTTTCATCCAAGCAATCTTATAAAGATAACATATGATGTATAATTCTCCAATACCTACTGCATATGATCTCATACTTATGCATGAGCCTAATAATATCGACTTGTATGCTAATGAAGATTCAATTGACAAAGACATAAACCGAGTTCTCTAAAATCCTTTCATTGAAGCTCATGAGGAATGCATTTGATAAATTGTATGAAATATTAGGATATTTTCAAAATATTAGATTGACATGCCATGTAATGCTCTACCATCTTTAGTAGCATATTCTCCAATCTCACTATGCATCATTTAAGAAACTGAAGATTCACTTAATCCTTTGGAAAACTAAAATGACTGACGTGATAGTTAGAGATCTTATTCCCTTTTATTTAATACTAGTGGAGGTAATGATACATAACATTCGAGAAAAATGGAAATAAGACATAGAATTTGAGTATTATTTATAAGTTTAAGAAGGAGGTGAGATTCAATACCAAAGCCAAGTATCATCACATCGTTTATGTGAAGATTCTATAAGGGCTTATGGTCAATTTTTTGGGTAGTAAAAATTAATGGTTATAGATAAAGATTCCAAGCTTACATGGAGCATGGTTTCATTATCATCATTGTTATTGGACCATAAATATGTGTTGATCCATTATTCAATCAAAATTATCGATGATTGGACTTTAATTTATTGTCAAATTGTTTATACAATTATGTAACAAAATGTTTAGATGTCAAGGATGTCTTCCTTAGTATAGTGTTTATAGGAGGAATTTTGGTTATATGTTCCATAAGAGAGAGATATGGAAGGGTAAGAGAAAGGCAATTGAGTATAGTAATTGAGACGAGTCTAATAATGATCTAAGAAGTTGCTTAATGTAATTAAACTTGGTAACTCTAAGACACAAATTAAGTGGGTATTTGATTCATTTGAACCCTACCATGGCGGTGATTTTCAAGTTAACTTTTTAAACTTTTTGATTCATTTATGGAGGCTTATGACTATTATAGAGTCCTAACCGATATTGATGCTAGTCTCTTATATAGGAAGTATGACCATAAGTTATTGATTACATGTATGTTTTAATTCGAATTTAACTAATTTATAAAAAGTACTAAATTATGCGACAAAATTTTAGACAAATTTACTCCTTGGTTGGTTTAGGTATAGTTTCATGAAATAATTTCATTTCAACGAAATTTGCAAGCTTAATATGTCACTCTTAAATGAATGTTCTATTTTGGATAAGTTTTCAATTTATTTTAGATGACTGAGATGATATTGTTTGTACCTCCAAGATTTTTTGTAGACTCTTTAAAATTCCATGATAATTGAAATATAAAAGGTTTTTCACATCAACTCACTTGGCTTTTGCTATTATTTTGTTTTTCAAAAATTACTAATCTAGAAAATTTGAAAAATAAATGATTTGTCAAGTAAAGTTAGTTAAGTTTGACTTGGAATCACTTGTTGAATATTTTAGCATCATATAACAAGGTTATGTTTAAATTTAAGAGCAAAAGTGGTTAATTTTATAAGTAAAATAGAAGGTCTTTAGATGTAGATTTTGATTAAACTAACATAGAAAGAATAGTAGCAGGCCTTTTATACATAAGTTATATTAGGCACCGTTCTAAAGGGAAATATAGAAGATACTTTGAACTTACATAACTTTGCAAACGATTATCTATAGGAAAATTAATGTTTAGGGTGAGTTCAAATAAAAAATTAAATTTCTAATAAGTTAAAATAAGAGATCAACTTTTCACACAGTGATTTAAATAACAAATTATTGTTATAATACTATTAACTTAATCTAACATGGTCATTCAGTGCCATATGATACTTACGTAACATTTTGAATGCAAATAAAGAAGAAAAAAAAAGCATAAGAAATTAAAAATATATGTATTTTTAAAATAAAAAATCAAATCTATAAAAAACTTATAAAAACTTAATAATATAATTGCATATAATATATATAAATAATACAATTAATTAAAAAATTAAACAAAATAAAGAAAAAAATTGTAAAAAAAAAAATACAACCAGCTACTCCAAGGCTAGGTGGTGCTTATGTGACATTTTATATTTTATATTTTTTTTTCATTTAAAATACCATATAAGTGTTACATAGATGCTACATAGGTACCACCTAACACTTAATAGCCATGTCAAATTAAATTAACAATGCTATAATGGTGACCTCTTATTTGAGTGACTTTATGAAACATTGATTCATTATATTAACTTGTTGAAAGGTTGATAATTTATTCAAACTTAACCTCAACTATTCATCACTTCCGATGTAATTTTCCCCATAATCCATACCATGCAAACACTTGGGATATAAATATATAGTGTTAATGAAGGAAAAAAAAAACCAATTAAAACATAATAATTTAATCACTATTGTTTTGGTAATGTGTACAAAAACTGAAGTATAAATTTTAACATTGTAACAGCACTAAGGGACTTAGTTGGATTGTTTAAAATCTCCACATCACGTGTGTACTCATGATATAAAAACTGTCTTATAAGTTAAAGATTACAAAACTATAACTAATTAATCACTATGGCTTTCAATATGTAATTTATTAATTTAACATAGAATATAAATAACTATGGAATATAACTATGGATATTTAATATTCCATAGTTTCTTAGAATCGTAGAGAATTAATATTCCTTACTAAACAATGAGATTAGGTATGTAAATTACAAATATTTATATCAGATATCTATTGTAAAGGTACCATTTAGTTGAATATGTTATCTTTCTATTCCTGCTTGCTTATTATTTTACTGGCAAGAATGCTTTACATTCGAATCCTAGCATAATCTCCACTTTTAGTTAACTTGTAAAAGAAACTATAAAGGGGTAAGCTACATTCAACTTAGTGAGTTATTCCTCCTATTATACCTTTTAAGCAAAAGCAAGCAAGTTAAATTAGCAACCACATGAATGTAGAAAAATTATGTGCAATGCAACAAACATATATATACTAATACGGATTTTGTGTATGAACACATGAACCTAATATTATACATAACCAAAGGATGGGTCTGGATCACAAGATGGTTTAAAAAATAAATGATAGTCGAAGGCTATGTAGCGGTTCCTGTACATCAATGATGGATTTGATGCACTAACGCTTTGCATGAGTTTGAGTCACACTTGATATGACATGCAAGTATGGCTAAAGATTATTTGCCACTAGTCTACACTCAATGGGCTAGATAAGAGCAACTCAAGAGTAAGTAGCATAACACTTAACTTAAGAGAGTATGAAAAAAATTCAATATGATAATTGTTGTAGCTATTACAATATACAAGTATTTATATGACCCAATTAGGATAAATCTTAGGTGAGAGTAAATTAGAAAAAGATTCTTACTAGTTCATAGGGGAATAATTTACAAGGGTATGAATGTAATCGTGCAAAAATAATATCTAGTGGCAGAAAGGATAGTACGGATGTTAGAAAAGGATAGTGTGCATGAGGTTTGCTCATTTTATAGCCCTTAATCACACTGCTAGGCGAGTAGGGATGGATCTTAATCAGGTTAAGTTGACGTTGGTAGTTCAGTAGCTTGAACAATTGCTCTATAACCTCCTGGTGCATAACTCTAATGGCCTTAGCTCTTTTTGCAATTAGCTAGTCATCATTAGGTCTCGATTGGGGTGCTTGGTCCATCGGGAGCTCGAGGTTAAACCCATAGGTGACCTCAAATGGAGATATGTTTGTTATACTATATGCGGTCTTATTGTAAGCGAACTTAATGATTGGTAGATATAGATCCCAATTGGCCATGTTTCATCCAACAATGACCTATAACAAAAATCCCACGGTTCTATTGACAATCTCAATTTGTCCATTAGTCTGTGGATGGCAAGATGTATCGTACAATAGCTTGGTTCCAATTCGCCTCTATAGTGTCCTCCAAAAGTAGCTCATGAATTTTGGGTCTTGATCCAAAACAATGGTTTTAAGAATTTCTTGAAGTTTGATTACTTCCTATAAGAAAAGAAAAGAAATAGCCGAAGCGTCATTAGTTCTGGAATAGGCACAAAATGTACCATCTTGGTAAAACAAAATACAACCACCATAATGGATTCCTTCCCTCGAGACATTCTTAATAATCATAACATGAAGTTCATACTTAACTCGGACTAGGGTTTGGTTGGGATAGGCAAAGGTAAATAATGTCTTTGCTTGGCTTGGTTCGGTTCGGTTCGACTCTTCACTTTTCGGTAGGTCGTACACCTTTATAGTACGAATTGGATATCTCTCTTCATCCTTAGCTAAAAGAATCTAGATGAGAGTACCTCATAGGTTCGGCATTGGCCGAAGTGTCCTGTTAATCTGCCCCCATGTGCCTCATGCAATAGCAATTCTCTTATAGAACAGGTCGGGATACTCAGTCTCCTCTTTTTGAATAAGTATCCATCCTCCCTGTAATAGTCGTCCAAAGTCTGTCCTACCTCACATCGGGCATAGACGGGACCAAAATGTAGATCCTTAGCATACAAATTCTTTATGGAGGAAAAACTAAGTAGCCTTGTTTATAGTTCGGTTAGGAGGGTATGTCATCTTGATAAGGCATTAGCTACTACGTTGTTCTTCTCGTTCTTATATTTCATGATATAAGAAAATCCTTCCATGAGCTTGACTCATTTGGGTTGTCTCCAAGACAACATGGGTTGGCTTTTAAGATATCTCAAGGATTCATGATCGGTATAGATCACAAATTCTTTGGGTCACAAATAATATTGCCATATGGTTAAGGCTCAGATCAAGGAGTAGAACTCCTTCTCATAGACAGAATAGTTGAGTGTAGCTCTTTAAAGTTACTCACTGAAGTAAGCAATAAGTCAACCTTCTTACATTAATACGGCACCTATGCTTAATCTAGACACATGACACTCTACTTCCAAAACTTTGTCAAAGCTTGGTATAGCTAAAATGCAGGCTGTAGTCAGTTTCTCCTTTACTTCCTTAAAACTCCTTTGCTCCTTCTCTCCCCATCTAAATTCAACATTTTTTTTTAGAGTACAATGAGTAGGGCTGCAATTGTACTAAAATTCCTTATAAACTTGCGATAGAATGATATTAGGTCGTAGAAACTTCTTACGTCGACCGAAGCGATCGACACTAGCCATTCAATGATCATGCTAATCCTCTCTTCATCAACTTTTATGCTACCACCTTTTACAACAAATACTAAGAATATCACTTTGGGTTGGCAAAAGTCGTACTTCTTCAAATTAGTGTAGAGTTGTTCAGCTTGGAGTTCTGCAAAGACATTTTGGAGGTACTGCTGGTGAGCCTCTAAGTTGGGGCTATATACTAAGATGTCATCCAAATAAACCACAACAAACTTCCCTATTAATTCTCGGAGCATATGATTCATGAAGCGCATAAATATGCCCGATGCGTTAGACAGTTTAAACGGCATTACAAGCCATTCATATAATCCATATCACATTTTGAATGTGGTCTTCCACTCGTCACCTTTGCGCATTTGGATTCAATGGTATCTACACTTGAGGTCAATCTTGGAGAACACTCTTGCTTCGCTTAACTCTTCAGCATGTCATCACATTTGGGTATGGGAGACGTGTACTTGACGGTGATTCGATTGATTACTTGGTTGTCTACATATATTCTCTAAGACCTGTCTTTCTTAGGCAATAACAAGGTTAGCATGGCATAGGGGCTAAGGAACTCGCATACTTACCCCTTCTTCAATAGCTCATTTATTTGCTTCTACATCTTGGTAGCCTATTCAAGATTCAGCCTGTAGGTAAGTTTACTTGGCAGTATAACTCTTAGTTGCAAGTCAATCGCATGTTTGACGCCTTGAATGGGAGGTAGACCTTTCGGTAGCTCTTCTGGGAACAGATTGGCAAATTCTTCTAATAATGTTTTCACCTCGGCGAGCTACTCCCTCTCCTTATACCTCATCTCCAGCATCCTTTAGACCATTAGATAAGTCGATCCTTTGAGCTCCATTTCTCCTTTTAGCTTAGTTCGAGTCATTAGTAAAGCCTCTTTCTTCAGGGATTGGCTTAATTGGGACTACATGACCTTTACTTGCTCAACAATCATAAGACTCAATTTTACTCTCCTGCCTTCATGCTCTAAGGAACATGTATTCCTCCTTCCATCATATATCACTACTCGATCGAACATCTGTGGTCATCTAAGGAGAATGTGGAGTACACTCATGGGCAACACATTACAGAGCACTTCATCTCGATATTTTGCCAATACAAATTAGCACATACACTTATTTGTTTACTTGTAAGGCTCCCTTATCACTAAGCCAAGGAAGTTTATAAGGTTTTGGATAGGGCTTAGTCAGCAATTTCAATTGCTAGACCATAAATGCAGAGGTTGCATTAGTGCAGCTTCCATTGTCAACGATCAGGGCATACGATGACTCATTCACCTTGCATTCAATGTGGAAGAGATTTTCTCTCTGTTCATCTTCGGGCATAGGACTGACACTCATTGTCCTCCTCAACACTAAGTGGTCGGTATAAAGCTGCTTTCCTTACTGTAGATAACTTCTTCCTCGGACAACTCGATCTGCCCGTCCTCTTTTAGCTCCTCTACTTCCTTATTAGTACTGTCTACTTCGATAGTTGACACTTCGTCTTAGATCACCATTGTTCTTCTATTCAAACATTGAGTAGCCATGTGTCAGAATCCTTGGCATTTGAAACACTTGATCTTACTCGTCTTCCTCCCCAAACTTTGGCCTTTCTTAAATTTCCTCATGACTTCCTTCTCCTCTACTCAGGTAGTCTGAATAGCTCAAGTCTTAGCAACCTTACTTGGTTCCATTTACACAGGTTTGCTTAGAATAGTCTGGCTATTGTTATGTTGGCTAATTGGTGGTTGTAACCTTCCTGTTCGGTACCTTTCTATTTTCTGGGTAGCTTGGATCGTATCGTTAAGTGACCTAATATCTATGATTTCTAGGATATCTCCAATCTCGTATATTAATCCATCGATGAAGGTCATCTGGCTTGTTGACTTTGCATCAGATCATCAACATCTAGAATTCCTTGACATAATCTTCAACAATCGATCCTCCTTACCTCAGTTCCTATAATCTTTTAAAGGTAACCTATAAATGGTAGCTCAACACAAATTTTATCTTCATGACCGTTTTCATCTCATCCTAACTCTTAATTTCTCATTCCCCTTCTTTTTGTCGGGTGGCTTGCAAGTTTTTCTACCATAGAGTAGCGTAACCAGTAAACTCCAATACAATAAGTTTGACTTTTGCATTATTGGGTACTTCATGGCATTCAAATTACTTCTCAATTTTGTTTAGCTAATTTAGGTAATCCTCGGCATCTTTACTTCTAAAAAAGCTTGGAATACGCATCCTCAACCCTTCAACACTAGGGGCTCATATATTCCTTTCTTTAAGCTTATGGTATTCCTTCGCTTCATCACCTCCTTTCTCTTCTTCCTTAATCTCTTTAAAGGCTAGCCTTCGTTTGACATCCTTACCTATTCCTTCAGCTCAAGGTAGTCGAGCTGGGACATTAACTTGGCCAAACCGACCATTACTTCACTCTTACAACTCACATCCTTAGGTTAGGTTATTTCTAGCTTGTTATCTATCTTCTTAGATAACAATCACCAAACTAGCTACTAAGTTAGTGAGTCTATCCAACTGGTCACTCACTGATTGAGTGTGAAGCTCCCCTTTAGCTTTGTCGAGCACCACTTTCTTGGTTTCTCAGAGTTCCCTAAACACTTGAATCTAACATTATTGGTTAACTCACAAAATTGATGTTTAAAACACCTCCCAATGTTCTTTTGATGAATGACAATAGTAGAACAATAACTACCACTTTCACTATTATGACAACTATACACAATGAATAAATAAACAAACAATTACAGTCTGTTTTTGCATTTAGGAAATAGGGGAAAATAGAGCACAAAATCTTCCCTCAACACTTCTCAAATACCAAATGCCTATGTTAACAGTATAACTTCTCTCATACGAGAACAGTAACAAACCACTTAAAAAACACAGTAGCAGAATCTAGCTTCGAACATAACCAAACTTTGATACCAAGATGATATGGATTTCGTGGATGAACACACGAACCTAATATCATACGTAACCAAGGGATGGATCCCAATTTTGGGATGGTTCGAAAAATAAATGATAGTCAAAAGTTGAGCAGGGATCCTTATGCACCTACAATGGATATAATACACTAACGCCTCACACGAGCTTAGATCACACTTAATATGACTCATAAGTATTGCTGAAAGTCACTCGCTACTAATCCATGCTTAATAGGCTAAATAAGAGTAGCTCAAGAATAAGTAACAAAACAGTTAGCTCAAGAGAGTATGAAAAAAAAATCAATATGATAATTGTTGTGGCTATTATAATGTACAAGTATTTATATGACCCAATTAGAGTAAATCTTAGGTGAGAGTAAATTTAAAAAAGATTCCTACTAGTAAAGGGGAAAGGGGAATAATTTACAGGGTATCAATATAATCATGTAAAAAGAATATCCAGTAGTAAAAGGGACAGTATGAATGTTAAAAAAGGACAGCGTGTGCAAGGTTTGCTCATTCTATAGTCCCTAATGACACAACCGGTCAGGTATTGAAATTATTTTGTTAATTAGTTGACTCGATCGTTAAAACTCTAGCTCAGTTATATTGTTGTTTTTCTAAGAACCTATTATATGTATAAGTGTACATATATAGTCATTTTAATTCTTATAGGTATATGATCCTATATTATTGTTACCATCATTATTATTGTGATTGTTGTTGTTATCATTATTATTACTACTGCTGCTATTACTTTTATTATTATTAGTTGTTATCATCGTTGTTGTTTCGTATTACTATGATATGATAATTATGTTTTATATATTTAATTATTTGTATATATAGAAGTATGTCTTCTTCATAATATTTGGACTTTATGTACACATGTAGATGCATAGAACTATGACTTCTCGAATAATTTTATGTCATGTAGTTTTTGCTTTATATAAACTTTATGGTACGTGTTTATTGGTTTTCCCTTAGCAGGAAATATACTTAAATATATATATTTGTAAATAATTACGTATGGGGTATTATTTATTTGTTTGGGGATTGTCCTTGTTATCTATTTATAGGAATAAATTACTTGAGTAACTTAGTCATCCTACTTATATTGCTTTGTTTCTCTTCAATCTTCAATCATGTATAATTTTTTTGTTTTAAATCATTTTTTTATGATCTTATAGTTAATCTTTATCATTTTTTAACATACTTTCACGTAGTAAGGTCTATTTCGAAAATTAGGACTCGCATTTTCTAGAATCGGTTGAGACAATTATGAATTTTCAAATAATTGGGCCTATTAATCCTTTGTTTATTTCTAATAGGTTTTTCTCAAAGATTCTCCAAATCAAGCTTCTTATAAATTTGTTATTAGGCCTAAAAATTATGTGAGCCTAACTTTTACATATTTATTTCTATTAGGCTTAGCTTTTTTTTTTTTTCTAGGATTTCTTATTGGGCTTTTTTACATTAAATTAACATCTACACCTATATTGAGTTTGTTTTGATAATTAATGGGATTTCTAAATTTTTATTTGGGCCTAGACAAATTTATTATATTTTTAATTTTTTTTTTTACTTTGTGGGCCTAAATCTTGATTATTTTCCCTAAATAGGCTTCTTCCTCAATTCTTTTCTATTTAACACTTTAGGGACTAAATTTATTTATACATTTTCATTCCTTATTGAACTAAATAAGTATTTTGCACACACTTTCTCTCCTCAACTAGATCAGGACACAAAGTTTAGCATGGCTTCTAAGTTCATTTTATATCGTTTTTACAAATTAACACAATTGAGCCCTAATTTGATAATTACTTAAATAAATTTTGTTGAAATTTTCCTTAAATAATTTCTAAATATTAATTTATATAAAAGAAAATTTATCATGTAGATTTTTAAGCTAGAAGTAGACATTCTTTTTAAGGTCTCTTGTGATCTCTTCCCTAACTTATGAATCATAAGGCAATTGTACTATATGTATATTATGTTATTGTTTTCACAAAAAATTAAATAAAGAAAAATATTCTAAGATTATATATATAAATATATATATGTTTTAGCCATGCATTTTCTATACATACATATATAATCTTTGTTGTTAAGCTTTTAAGAAAAGAAAATAAAAACATATATATATATAATATTTTCAGAATACACATATATTTAAATATACCTTTTTTCTATATTATTATCATAGGCCTAAATAAATAAAATATAACATATATATTTATCCGTACAAATCTTCCCTACCCTTGTACATGTATGCATATATGTCTATGTATGTATATACTTATACTTATTATATATATTATATTGTATTTCTACCAAAATATAAATGGGCACCCACGTGTATATATATATATATATAGAGAGAGAGAGAGAGAGAGAGACTAGATGCCATTATTTGTGTAGAAATCGAAGTGTATTTAGGAAATAAAAATAGATATCTTCGGCCCAAAATTATACATGTGTATTTTGAACAAAGTTTTCCCTAATGTTCTTACATGGACTTTCCTAATATACTAAAAAAAAAAAATGCAAGGAAACACACATGAAAATTTATTACAAGAAACTACTAAGGTACTTTGAGAAAAAGAAAAATTACAAAGAGAAAAATGAAAATATAAATTTGAAATTACATTTAAAACGAAGATTAGGGACGCCTCTTGGGGCTTAGAACTCTTACTCCACTTTTCTTGTTGTGCTCCTAAAATACTCCCTTCTTGGTTTAAACAAAAAAAAAAAAAAAAGATTAAAGGTATCTGAAGTAATGAGTTGAAATGAAGGAAAGTTGAAAGAAAATAAAAGATGAGAAGGATTTGGGAGGGTATTTTGTCGGTTTTGAAGGGAGGACATGGAAGGATGTTTTAAATGCATTTAGTTTGTGTAAATAAATAAATAAAACAAAAGAGAGAGAGAGAGAGAGAGAGAGAGAGAGAGGAAAGAGGAGCAAAATGAACTAATAGTGGAGTGAGAAAAGAAAGGATGTTGATTTGACTGGTCCTTTATCTATGATGAAATGATGGGGTATAACCTTGTAAGAAAAGAAAAGTTTAGTCATCTCAAATAGAACATTATAGGGAGGATTAAGAGTATGATATAGTGTACTTAAAATAAGGCAAAATTTGTAGTATAACACCTATAATACTTAATATAAGTATAGTATAATGTACACTATATTACATGCACATGTGCCTTCAAGTAGGTGGTGCCACATGCATGTATATGAAATTAAATTTGATTTTTATTTATTTATTAATTAAATTAGTTTAACTTAATTTTATTATTATCATCATTTGAAATTATCTCTAATCGCTCATCATCGATTTTAGGTGATTTTGCGTATTGGTAATAATTTTATTGGATTAGATTTTTATTAGTATTAAAGTAGATTTTAAGGTTCTATGATATTATGGTTTAGAGTTTAAGGTTTTTATTTAGTGAGAGTTCAAATTTTTATAAGTATACACATGTAGAGTTTGGGGTTTTTTTTTTTCCTTCTTATGTGGTTAAGATTTTTTTAAATCATATATTAGGGTTTTTCATAACTGTTTTAGGTTTTGAAATAAAATTTAAATTGGTTTTAATTTTATGTGGTTTTGTTGACTCAAGGAAATATCTATAGCACTCGGGTTTGATACTAACTCTAAGACGCTAAATTTATGGGGCTTACAAACATAGGGACCCTTTACGACAAGCCTAACACTTTTTAATTTCTTCAACAACAACATGTTGAAGTAAGTAGTATCGATGCTTAATCACATTTCGAAATACTATTTTAAAGTACTTCAAGACTAGGGTATATACTTTTTTATAGTTGTAAATAGTTGGTTATGTGTATGTGATGTGTGTTTATGAATATTGAAATTTTTTTGTGATAGCTGAACTACATGTTGTGATTGTTATATTATGCTTTACTTTCCAATTTAAATGTTTGCAACTGATTAATCATCCTAAAAATGGATTAAGCTAAACTTTAATCTACATTTTAATTGGACATACATTGTAACCTAGTAGGATATGATTATAGCTCTTTGACTAAATATTGACCCTTTCAAGAAATAGTGTAAATTGATCTTTCCCTACACTCGGTTGAACTAAGTGATAGTAAAGAAGGCTACAATAAGGTTAGGGCTTATTCAAAGATGGCCTCGAGAGGATCTTTATCTACATTGCATACACCTAAGATTGGTTATGAGTCAAAACATCATACTAGAAAGTCCTCAACTCAGATTATAATGTGTTTAATTTCTTTAATTTCACGACAAACTAGACGTCATGTAGATGTCATTGATTCCCCCACATGGCATCCAATTAATTGATCGAAAAACATATTTAAAATATATGCTTCTATCTCTATCCTCATATTGAGCACTAATTGCTCACATCCTTATAAACTTTTGTTTAGGTTTAGAGTGAACATATTGCAATTCACCAGTGCAAAGAAGATGGATATTAGGGTTCAGAGTAAGGAGAAAATGAAGCTGGAACTTTTCTTTCGTGTTTGCATTTTGGAGTCAACAAGTCCCCTCAAGTAAACTACTATGATTTACAGTGTTGTCTACAATAAAATTCATGATTTGTTTCATAAGCATTATGATGAGTCTTCAAGGTCAGACACATGGAGAGGCACTACAACAAACCAAAACAAGAATATAAAATAGAGGTTTTGGCAAATCCATAAGCTATTAAGCTGGATATGATGCATTAATAAAATCCAATACGGCCTATGACTTGCTGGATGTGATACATCGATCCAGATAATAGAGTTACTGTAAGCCCTAAAGCCAAGCCAAGTAACCGTAGGGTTGAACTTAGAACCCAAGGGTTAGGGCGATCAGTTCAAGGATCCGATCAAACCCAAATTAGAAACTATTGAGAGGAATATTAGTAAAAATGACCCCGTAAACCTGAATTTAAGAAAATAAGTAATAAAATAGGAGACTATAAAATTTTCAAATTTTAAGTATAATAGGTATTAATTACCGAAAATGTGAAAAGTGTCATGAAATAACTAATAAATTACTAGAGATAAATTATATGTATACTAAAAATTTTAGAATGACCAAAAGAACATTTAGGAATGTTCACGTGTATCCTATATGTATTTACGTGTAGATAAAAATACGCGTAATTACTAAAATTGTCCGAAAACTAAGTAAATAATTAAAGAAAAATACAAAATAATTATAAAAAAATAAAAAAAAATTCAGAAGAGGATAACTGCAACAAGATCAGGTCGTGGACTGAAAAGAAAAAATTTAACCAATAAGAATTAGACAAACAAAAAGCATAAAATGAAGGAAATGAGGCAAAATCCCATCAAATTAATGCACATTAATTACTAAATTTGTCTATAAATAAGGAAAAAAATTCTCAGAAGTCATTTGGCTAGTTTGTGATCTGAGAAAAATCAAAACACAAAAAAATTCGAGAGAAATTCCAGAAAAAAAAAAAGAAAACTGTGCAGATTAGCAAGGTAAACTAAAACCACCACCCACCACCACCTGGGACCGAACCACCACCTCACAGTAGACCCACCGCCTAGACCGGCCGACAACATTGGACCGGGTTTGGACGGCCCAAAAGCTTCGGACCGTTAGTCATTTATTCACCCGATTTTTGTATAATTTTGTAAAATTATTTATTTTGCCCAGAAAATTATGAAACTTGTTATTATGATGTTTTATTGTATGTAGATTTAGGGAAAAATATTTATTTAGTTTAATTATATCTGGAAATATAGGGTCCCTAACAGATTGTTTAAAACCGAGCATTTGTAAACCGGAAAATAAATAGGCTTAGGGATGTAGTTTGGAGTTCAAAATTTTTCTGTAGGAT
Organism: Lumnitzera racemosa; assembly: GCA_024138005.1. Lineage (NCBI taxonomy): Eukaryota > Viridiplantae > Streptophyta > Magnoliopsida > Myrtales > Combretaceae > Lumnitzera > Lumnitzera racemosa. The sequence goes on from JAMXBC010000009.1 coordinate 94,338,721, forward strand.
GCTCATTTGATGTATAACAGTGCTATGAAGCCATTTTTTTAAAATTAATTTTTGAAATTTTTAGGTTAATTTTTAGCCCTAAAATGATGGTAAAATTAGGTGATTAAGGGTTAATTAAGTAATTAGGATGTTAATTACTTATTTGAATCTTAATTAGAGGTTTAGGGAAGTTAATCTTTGCAGTGGAACCTTAATCCTATCCTTTATGTACTAAGTATGGTTAATTAGGGAAATTAGGTAAGTAATATAATAAATTAGTAATATGTGAAAATGTAAATTAATAAATTTAAAAAAATAAGGTTATTTAGATAATATTATAATAGAAATCAGAAAAATAATAAATCTGAAATGACATTTAATTTTAAGTAAATATCTCAAAATGTAAGAGTTTTACACACCGGGAATAAATTCGATACCTCAATTAGGGTTAGCGTATACCGGATAGTTTAGAATACAAAAAAATTATGACTCAATAGGATATTTGAATACCCAAGCATAATGTGATTAATATCACATTGGGATTCGAGCTTAATTACGACTTAGGAATTAAAACTAGAATCTAATTTAGGAGCCGAACCCCGAAATAGAACACAACGAATCATTACTACGTTATAGGTATACATGAGGAAAATGAGTTATATTATAAATTAGAATAAGAATCCATAAAATATAAGTACTAAAAGAACCTATTTGTATTATAGGACACCCAGAAACAAATCAGCTCGCAACTCGAGGATCGAACGATCGAACAAATTCAAGTAAGTTGGGTTATTGCTTATTGTAATAGAGTACTAGTTTCGTAATACTCGAAGACTTAGGCTTGTATATGATTGTGATTGTGATTGTAAATAGTTTGTGCATGTGCTTGATGTATCTAAATTCGTGCTGGAATTTGTACTGTGAATGACTTTGCGACTGATTGAATTGGTATGAACTTGTTGAACACCCTAACCGACATTTAATTTTAGTCGACCCTAATAACCGAAAACGTCATGCATTGCAAACCGTTAGGGGATCATAGGACTCTCCAACCAAATACTGACCCCTTCGAAAGGGATAGCGCAGGATTGCAAAATGGTCCCTTCTTCATCCTCAGTCGAACTAAGTGACAGGAGAGGAAGTCGCGGCGGGGGTGAAGTCAATGGTTCGAAGGTAGTCACGGGAGGAGCGAGGTCTCCATTGCACAAGCTTGGGTTTGGTTGTGAGCTGCTGCATAACATGGAACTCCTCAACCCGGATTGGAGCGGGTGAAATTTCTCTGATTTCACAACGGACCGGACTACGTTGTGCAATGACATTTGATTGTTGCATTGCATGAAATAATTGTTTGATAACCCTATTTGTGCTTGTATGCATTCATGAGTCTCCAATTCAACTTACTGAGCTGTAGTTGCTCATACCTTTATAGATCCTTTTGCAGGTTCTGATTTGTAATCTCTTCAAGTACTATACCGCCCTACAATTATTCAGAGGTTAGTCCTTTTGAAGTCAGGGGTGTGAGAATCAAGTTATTTAGCAAATGTGTAACTAGACTGACCTTGTAGTTAAAGGTTGAAGACTGTTAGTTATTCTGTAAATTAGTAAACTGTAGTTACTATGTAAAACTTCCTAGGAAGCTCTATAGACATTATTATAAATATCTATGTTTTATAGAATTTTGTGATAATTATCATAATTATTGTATAATCATTAATCGAACTGTTTACTTCAAAGCGAGGAGTCGTCGACGCCTTGTGTAGATTATCTCTATGGTAGGCACTGAGAAGCCAGTTACTATCATAGAATGGTTTACACGGCGAGACTGTTACTTCTTTCTCCCTAGATCTTTTCTCTTCAATATTCTCTAGTTGAGAGTTTTTTTAGTGCCTTAGTTCATCCTTGATCTCTTTAAGCCAAGCAAGCAAGTCTGCAATTGTTCCAACAAATATGGGGAAGTAAGATTTATGGCTTGGCAAGCAAATTTTATCCTCAAGTTTTGTACATTATGATGTCTATGTTGAGCTCTAGTGGTCATATTGAATAGATTTTAATTCAATAATGTTGACATAAAATCACGAATAAGATAAGAACCAATGTTTTTTATCTACTCTAACACAGATGTAATGGCTTGTGAAATTATATGGTTTCAACGTTTTAAGAATTCACTGTTTAAATCTACTCTAGATAGTACAGTACTTCCTATAAAATAGCAGCTTAGATATGGATGCCTCTTGCCGACCTCAGACCATGAATATGCACACAATATGCTTGGACATAAGGCATAGTTGTACTCAAACATGAGTAACTGTAGGATCCCTTCCTTACATGTGTATAATTTCTTTGCTGTTCTCCTTGAGCTTGCACACACGTGTTCAGCTCAGCTCCCTACACAATTCTCCTCTTGGTAGTAGCTTGACGACCTTTGGAGTTGCAAAAGCTCAGTCAGACAGAAGTTTCAACTCTTCAACTCAACAATTCAGTAGATGCAACAGTATAATACACACACTGCAACAGCTCAATTCAGCTCAGCAACTCAGAGTGCAAATTGCTTTTATACTTCAACTCAGCACGTGAAACATGCAATTCTCTAGACAGCAGTATAATATACTTATGATGAGAGCTTGACAATGTGCTCTGATTTTGAACCCAACAGCTCAATTTAAAGGAAGTTAAAAGCTTGGATAAAATTTTGCGAAGAAGCTCGCATATACACTTAGCTCAAACAACAGCTAGTCCAGCAACTTTGAGAATGCAACCACTCAGCACAGCTCCATGTCACAATAGTAACTATTCGAAGTTCGGCATTAAAGCAGGTCGGCAACAGTTCAGTTCGGTAATTTCCACTATCCCACAAGCTCAACAAGAATTTACTTTACCTATACGACTATTGCCAATAGCAGCTCAGTAAGGCAAGTTCGACACTTGGCTGAATCCAAATTTTGGTCTTCACAGGTCAGAGCTTGGCAGTAATCAACTTAGCAATGGAAGAAACGTAGTACTTCGGCTTGGTTGATGCTATGTTAGCAGCTCGGCAGTTGTCCACAATAGGATAACACAACAGATTTTCCTCCGACAGCACTTCAATTCTAGCTGCTACTGCACTTCGGATCAGAGATAGCTTGAATAAATCACCTCGGCAACGATATTAATCACCTAATATGTAACACAACAGCTTAAACACAACTACTATGACCAAATTCAGCTCGGCAACTGACTACTCCCACAACGAGCTCGACTAAATAGAAAAGCTTTACACTTTTAAGTTGCAGTAGTTTGGAGCTTTGACAATGACTGCAATTCAACTTGACAACTTGGAATGTAGCAACGCAGACTTCCGCTGAGCTCAGAGGCTTCTCCATCAGATACACAACAGTTCGGCACTGCAATTAAATCAGCTTGGCAAAAACAAGGAAAACATCAGCTTTGTATGGCCTTTCTTCACAGCAGCTCGGTCTCAACAATGTGATGTACTTTCGTGACTGCTCAGATAGCTTGGCCTCGGAACATTAGTGGCTGAGTAAGAAACGACAGCTCAGTAGAATCTTGCTCCTCCTCACACAGCTTAGCACGTCGAATCGCAGCCACTCGGAGCTTGAACAACGACTACAATTCAGCTCGGCAAAATAGTTTACTTGCGGTAGCTCTGACTTAGCAGCCTGGCAGTTGCTCGGTAATGTTAGGAGTCTGACAGTTTGGCTCGATTCATACACCACAACTTGGTTTCAAACTTGCCCAGTAGTATAGTAATCCGTTGCTGCTTAGTAATTCTTGAAGAATGGCTAGTATAACTCAGCTCGGAAATTAAACAAAATAGCTCGGCATCAGCCACTTTAACACAGCAGCTCACTAACTTGGCTCCTTACTAACACTTGGTTCTATTTGGTATAGCAGTAGTTATGGTCGCAGCTCCACAAAATAGTTCGGCAGTCACTCAGATGGGCAATTTGGATCTCAGTGGTTCGGCACGGCCTTTACACAATGGCACGGCATGAGTCCACCTCAAGTCAGCTTGGTTCGACAATTTACTTGTAGTCAGCTCGGAACGTCTGGGATACAGCAGCTCAGATACTTGTACAGTCTAGATCTTTCACTTCACTTCGGTTCAAATCAGCTCGGCTTCAATACTTGTAGTTCAACTCGGAATTGTTCACTTTGGCAGTTCGAACTAGATGATCCAACCGCTCATTCAGGTCAGTCAATAAAGATTTCTCAACAGCTTAGTGACTCAAATCAAATGGTTTGGCAATCCTTCATTGTCAAGTCTTCGGCTTGGACACAACAGCTAGTTCGGTAACTTCAAAGGGCACTCCACAGCTCGGAAATAAATTAGCTCGACCAACTCTAGGACAACTCGGTACTTCGCTTCACTTTGGCACTTCGGATTGAAACAGCTCGGGCTCGGATATAGTAGCGCTGATCACTACTGCAATAGGCCAATTCCTTCGAAAATATGATAGTACATGCTCTTTCGAACTTTCAGTGTGACGCAGTTAGCAATGGTTCTGGCTCTCCGCAACTCAGCTATCTTTCAATAAGCTCTACACACACGATTGGGGCCTCAATGAAGCATGGTTCAAGATTGTTCTGCAGTTTTCAACGAGAAACATAGTAGCACTTCCGCAGCTATACTCACTACTAGCAAACCCACTCAACTTCGGTGACCGCCAGACCGAAACCTACGGACTCATACACACACGATTCACCACTTGCCTCTATTTGCAACAAGGATCTGTTGTAACTACATAAAAACCCTAATCGCAAAAGTTAGTAGCAACTCACATAGCAAAACCACAACCAACATCACCACTACACGCTACTGCAACATCGCTGTTCAATATACAGTAACTCTTGACACTAGTCGCAGCACCTTTGTCGGCCACCGCTACCACTGCCGTAGCAACAAACGCTAAACCACCCATTCAAATACAAACTTTGATCAACAATTCGAGTGCCAACCACCCACTTCACAACTCACTCTAACCCACGAGAGTAATAGCACTAGAGATAATGAAGCCGTAGTGTAACAGTAGTAACTCCCACCAGCAATACCTATTACAATATTTGAGTGCTTGGGCCTAAACCTTTGTGACTCTCGAGACTACTCGCAATTTCAAACCCCTAAGTCACGATCTTGTATATCCATCACGAGCCTACTGTGAAGTTCACGAAACCCCAACAAAGGCCTTTACACATCCTTCAACACTTTCTTTTCCAATTGAAAGAAAACACGACAATATAGTGTCATATCCCAAAATCTTAATTCTCTGATAAATAAACTTTTCGTGGCACAACAAAACCAACAAATTGGCACTATCTAAACTACAAAATAGTAACTCCGGCACACTTATTTAGGTACACGGAAAAACACAACAGCCATCAACAGTATATGAACAAAAACTTCATGGAACCTAATATGTTTCCTCGTCGGAACCGCGCTTTGATACTAATGAAACTAATACGTTTTCAAGGTCAAACACAAGAAAATGCATCATAACAAACCAAAACAAGAAAATAAAATTGTGGTTTTAGCAAATCCGTGACCTACCGAACTAGATATGAGGTACCAACAAGATCCAACACGGCCTATGACTCGCCAAATGTGATACATAGGTTGCTCATCACAATCCTTGCTAAAAGGATTACTAAGAGCGGGTAGAAAAGAGTTTTCCAGAGAAAAATTTTCAAGGGTTTTTCATTAAATGTAAAAGTTTTGTTAAAACTTTACACATATGCTCTACTTATACATAATAGCAAACATGTAAATAAAATGACTAAATAGATGCCTTAGTAGCATTCTTGTAAATACAAAATAAACATGAGGGTAATTTAAGAAAAATATAATAAAAAAAGAAGTCTAAATAATATAAGAAAAAAATAAATGATCAGATGGCATGTCCAAGTAAGGAGTGGACGAGTTGGACTTTGGCATTTGGTTGGGTCGGTACCTCTAATCCTATCACATTTTGTGTGAACTCCATGTAAATCTATCTTTTAATAAACAAAATTCTTTTAAATAACTACAATTGCTGAATTAAGGATATTTTAAAAGATAGTCATATCTATCTTGTATATATCAAGTCTATGATAACAATTAAGTAGTTAACTTCTATTGTAGTATGGAGTTGGACAATAGAATTGCTATAGTTGTATTGCTCTCAGGGCATTACGGTTTTCATATGTTAGGCCGCATGTTGTGGATTATCTCGTGCTGGTGGCTAGATAGTGGCTTTGGAGGAACAGCTCCACTAGCATTGCACTTTCATAAGAGTGGGAGGAGGAGATATGATCAGAATGCATAGACGTACTTTGTCATATGTATACTTTCAATGCTTCTAATCAATCTAGATGATATGTTCTAAAATGTACTATCTACACATACATAAATAGGAATTGATATTTGGATTTTGGTGTCTGAGTTTATATTTGGAATTCGGAGTTAGATTTACTAATTGCTGATACTTGTATTGTTTCTGTTTTACTTTTCTAAAATCAATGCTTTTGTGCAGGATGTATATTGAAAAGGCTAGAATTTATGTGCCGTTATATAAATAAAATCAAGAGGAAAATGGACACTCAAAGGAGACTTTCGAACACATTGAAAAGCATGGCTCGTATGTTCTATTTAGTGAAAATGATGTGCTCACAAGAATGCAAAAATAAGGCATGCATTCCATTTATATAATACCCTTTTTGAATGCGTTTTCACACAATCCAAAAGTATGGTGTATCATTGCTCCATAACTTATGCTTTTCTTTCTCATGTATTGAAGTAGGTAGGCAGGAAGCTATGGAATAGACTTGTATATGTCTCTTTTTCGAATCGATTTAATTTATAGATGAATTCTATATATATATTTGTTGCAATTTATTCTTTTTATGATTATGGTTGTGACAATAATTTATCTCGAGGGATAAAATCAATATTTCACAGTATGGATGGGGGAGGAGATTGACCGTGTTATTATTATTAAAGAATATCAAATTGCAAATTTATATAATATGTGAACTAAACGTAAATTAAAAAGTACATAACTAAATAAATAACACCTCGCTCCTTAGAAAAGGGAATACGGTATTGTTATTATTATTTTTAATAAACTTCTCCCTCATAAGAGAAAAGAAGACATCTCTCAAGTATATCAAACTTTAACAAGGAAAGAAAGAAATCCGGATAAGCAAATAAGAAACACCATATAGATGAATAACTCTCATAACAAAAGGGTTATGCCTGTAGGCTGGTAATAAGGAATATAAGTGGGGGGAAAAGAACAGTTTTGTCTTTTTCTGCAACTTTATTCGAATAATTCTGTTAATATTTTAAGACTACTGAAAAATTATATAAATTTTTGCATTTATAAGGGTTATACTTAAACTGTAATGGAAGCGAGTGTGGTTTAATATTTTGGTTCAATCTCTACATTTTCCTTATAAGACCTGAATTATTTTTTTCAATATTATTTTCATATACATTCAAGGACTTTAAATTTGTTAAAATTTAAGTAAGACTTATTTTATTATGCTGTGCTAACTTTGAGCTCAAATGGAAGCATGAATTTTTAAGAAAGGAACTAGACTAAAAGGTTTCAGCAGAGCTGTTTTAAATTATCCAAGCGGGGACGGGAAAAGGAGTTTTGGAGCCCGGAGAACACCGTGAAACATCAGCCCAAACATACGAGCCCGAATCACCAATCTTCAGCCACCAACCAAAGTCCACCATGCATCTCAACACATATCCGAATCTATGCGCCCATAAAATCCACAAACCGAACCATGGGACCTAAACTGTTTCTCAGGGGTCCAAACATGACCCCTCTAGATGAAGACTTGACTTTTTAGAATGTTCTCAATGCTAGACTAAGCAAGGAGTTCTAGAGAAATTGTTCAATACATGAGATCTTAGGATTTCTGGGGTTAGAGATGCATCAGTCCGGCCCACATATACTGCCCGAAAACTAAACTATGAGTAATGATCTCTATGGATGAGGAGAAAAATAAGACTAATGATAGTATCTGGTTACTTGACAAGATACAAAGAATTGGATAATATAATATAAGGTAAATAGGACCGTATAACTTTATCGTATGATGTTTTGTATGTATAGTATTGAATATAGATTTTTTTTAATTGAAAATTTTTAAAATAAAAAAGATTATAATATAAATTACAATAAAATTTAATATTGTGATTTTAAAATTTAATATGAGGTTACTTTTGAAATTTTAAGATATATTTATTTTATACTATATGAAATAGGTCTTTATACCATTAAATATTTAATACAAATTTTTTAGATTTTGTTGAGTACTCTACAACCTCTTTTATCCAGTATTGTAATCAATTATATAAATCAAGCAAATGACAAAAAATTTTATTCAATCCAATATTATGAAATAATAGCAACTAAACAATACCTATATATATGTACAATTACAAAAGTGGTATGTTATTTTTTGTGAATTTATGGTTCTAGTTTCGAGTCCAATTTAACTTAATGGAACCTCTTCAACTTTGACTACTAGCCTTATATGTGCCAAAGCCAGTTTCGGTGTTAATTTTACTAAATGTTTCGTTAATACATTTGGAGCATGTTTATTTAAGGAGAATAACTATTCCATTTTTTCCAGCTTCCTTACAAACCCCCAATTACAACGTTCAATTCACCTCCAAGCTTGGAACACGGATTCAATGGGAAGGCATATTACTCTCCATCTGTCTTCTACGTTGTTGAAACCCTAGATTGTTGCCCCCATCTCTCTCTCCTCTCTATCTATCGGTCTTTCTTCACAGGAATCACCACTGCATGTGTGTCCCTCCCTCTATCCAATGAAGAAAGTGAAGTTGCTTAGTCGCATTCATCAAGGTTCCTGCATGTCTGTGGCCTATGTTTATGTTGTTTATATGTTTGACGGGGTTAATCTGTTAATTTAACCTGGGGGATTTTACTTCGATTATGCCTTTTGCTTCGACTATGTTTTTTACCTTTTTTTTTTTTTTTTTTTTTAACGTCGGTTATGCCTTTTTCCTTTTGCTGCACAAATTGATTCTTTTGTTGTTCGTTTTTGTTTCGCATTAATATGTTCAATGACGCTAATATGTTGTTTTAATCCGAGGTTTTTACTTCGATTATGAAGCTTCTGTTTGGTTCTATATATTCCGTTTTCGTTATAGTCGTTCATAGTTGGTCATGTCGTTATAGACGAGTATCATCTCTGTTTTTTTATACTTCAACTTTCTAAAATTTTTATTTTAATATCTGAACTCATTGAATTTTTATTTTAGTACCCGATCCATTCAAAGTGTATCACTATGCAACATCCATTAGTGTGATTGCAAATAGAAGTTAATCCTAGTAAAAAGCTATTGTGTTTCCATCCATGGAATACCTCTAACTGCTGTAAAATTCCTTAGTTGGCATTGAGTGCATTCAGCCAAAAGAATAGGAAAATAATGTGAAAGCCAAAAATAAATTCAAAGCCTTCTATATTTTATCTATCTTCTGCATAGGTAAAGGAATTTAATGAAACACCTTGATCTTGGTTGAAAGCTCATTCCATTGATGAAGCCAGAACCAGAATTGCATCCAAGGCAATAGTTTAAAGGGGGAAAAAATAAAACCTACAATCTACTGAATATTTCATGTCAAGTGTGGATGTCTTGTAATTAATTTAAGGAACAGTGACTACATTTTTCTTTTTTGATTAATCCTTTATTTATAAACATTATTGATAATCAGAGTTTTGGTATATATTGGAAGAAGTATATGTGTATTGCTCAATGGTTTTCTGCCTCTATATCTTTTTCATACAAAGTCACTTTTTAAGCAACATCCATTTTGAGCTAGACAAAGATATTCTTACCCATCCTTAAGCAACGATGCTGTTTGAATCAAGTTTGGTTCATGATGTACTTTCATGAAAGACTCATCTTAACTTATAGAATAGGAAGCTCATTTCCAATAGTAAGCACTTCCTGATATTGCACAGTAGTAAAATATCTTCAATTGCGTTGCGTCAATGTATAGGTAGATGTTTGGTGGGTGTTTAAACGCGAGCATGGGGTAAACTTTAGTGCCTGTATAATTCCTACAGATAATTGGTCTCCACATCATCAAATTTTTTTTTTTCATTTCTTATTATTTGATTTATTCCTCATCAGCAGATTTAACATCCGTTTGCAATCAGATCAACGGATGACTCATAGTGATATACTTTAATTGATCGAGATACTAAAATAAAAATTTATAAATTTTAAGTATTAAAATGAAAATGTGAAAAAATTAAGATACCTATGCGAGCTTTATCTAATTAAGCCTATTACATATTACAAATATGAAAGCAGATATTTCAAGAAACGACAAGAATACATTTAAGATCCAAATGTTGTCAAAATAGAGCGGTCCACAAAAATTTTTTAATATACAATCCCAATCGTGATGGACAAGGTGGTACATTAATTATGTAGTACCAGAAAGATGAGCTATTGTAAATGAGGAAGGCTTACCCACTGTGCAAACTATATTACGAATGTGGCATGTGATGGTCAGAGAGGTTAGATGTGGTGTGCTTTGTCATATTAACTCCCCCATTCACTTCATTGAATGGATAAGAGGGAAATAAATGCAATTTAGTAAGCCAAAAAAATAAATTATTCAAAATAAAAATTAAATTATCCAAATAGCCTTAAAATCTCTACTCTTCTCCATATTTCAAAGCCAATATTGACTCAACGCAAACCACAGGAATGAGATATTTATAGTAGAAAATATAAATAGACCATTAAATAGCAATTCATTTTTTCAGCTCATGAATTACTATTCAATATTTTAAATAATGGTAATTCATTGAGAATAATTATTCATAGTGTAAATTTTAACTAAACACTGTAACAACAATTTTATATAAAGTAAAAGGAGAATGGAATAACCATTCTTCCCAAGTAGATAGATATACAAAAAGAGATTTTCACGTCAATATACTCGGATATTAGGTTTAGACTGGCTCCGCTTTTCTAACTCAATTTAATTGAATTCAACCATGAAAGTGGTTTAATTACCCTTTTCAAACTTGCTTAGATAGTAAATTCGGAGGATCATATCATAGTCAAAGAGTTGAAATGCACCTATTTTTGAAAAAAAAAAGGAATAAAAAAAAATGAACCTAAGGAAACAAAAACTTAAATGTGAATGGCTTTAATTTTTTTTTTTTTGGGAAAAATAGAAAAGAAACTTTAAATTTTTAACTTTCAAGAAGGTGCAATGATAGTATATTCACATAAATAAATAGGGTGAAGTAGGCATCCTATTACCTGCAACTTAGATAGTTTATGGGAGTCCTATGCTCCCTAAGGCCAGCTATCAGGTCCGAAAATTGTCGTTTTTTTTTTTTTCCTTTAATTGCAATTTAAATTAGGCCCATCAAGCCTAATATGAATGAGTAGATAAAAAATTAAAAGAAGCTGATATTTTGTAGAAGAAAAAAAAAAAAGAAATTGAAAAAATTGGGCTTGAGATGGGCACTCGCTAACCAAAGTTAGAAAAAGAAATAGGCTAAAATCGAATAGGTTGAATGATTATAATCCAACAATATGTGATTCATAAAACCATAAACTTTGGGTTTAGGACCAAAATTTAAACCTTAAAGTAAGCTACAAAAGTGATTTTTGAAAAATAAGAGACTACAATAAATGCAAATGGAAAAATGCATTTACTTTTATTTTTGAGAATATATGCACATATATATTTGGGGGGAAACTTGGTCTTTTTTTCTTTTTATTTTTAAGGTTGCTTTTAGACGATGTTTGCAAAAATTTGGGATAAGGCCACCATAGTTTTTTTTTTTTTTTTTCCTTTTCATTTTATAAGACTTCGGTGCGCTAATTTATCTTAATTTTAAAACCCTCCCGAGTTTAGGTTTATGAGCTTTTTACATTTTTCTAGAGAACAAAAATTTAATCTCTTGAGTTGCAAAAATATCTAAAAGACATGGACTTTTGGAAACAGTAATATATGGACTTTTTTTAAATAAAAATCCTAACTATGAAAATGACCCAAAATTATTTCTGAGAAAACCCTAATTTATTGTAAAACCTTAAGTTGATATCGAAATATCCTAATTTTATTTAAAAATTCTAATTTATTGATAAGCCCAAATTTTATAAACAACCACTTTGTGATAAGAAAAACCCCAATTTTATTCAAGAACCTTAATTTATTAAAAAGCTTAATTGATTTTTTGATGGTACTGATTTACTTGAAAATCATAAATTAATCATAGGAACCATAATTTATTTGTGGAAACCCTAATTTGCTTTTAGAAAACCCTAGATTGATTAGCACCCTAATTTAGTTAAGAAAAATTGATAGGAATCCTTAATTTACCAAGAAACTCGGATTTGATTAAACTGTCTTATCCTAATTAATGAAATATATGTAAGCTGGTGAAACTACAAATTCCAAGACTAAGTAATAATATTTCATTTCATGAATTTCTTTTTTATTTTATTCTGTAACATTTTCTTCTTCTTCTTCTTCTTTAATTTTTTTTTTTTTAATAATCATCTTCTTTTCCTTAATTTTTAGTAATAATCAACTAACATAATACAATGAAAAAGAGAAAAAACAATAACAAATAAAACACGGACGAATAGTAGCATATTAGTGTGCAAAGTGAGATGGCTCGTCCTAAGCACTTCGACCATTGTCAACCGAAGGGGTAGGGTAATGTTGGATGGAGTCTTCAAAGGTTGATTGTCCTAACTGTGTGGTATTTCACTAACATATGGCACTCACAGTGGTGACTCGGGCATGAACAAACGAACCTAAAGGCATACAATGAACAAAACTCAGATCAAGATTGGCTTTGATGTGTCTTTTGTGGACATTCAAGGGTTAACTTTTTCATTTCCTATCTATTATATTCCAAAAAGTAAATAGGTCATAAATTTGTTTTTTTCACTTTTTAACATTCAAGATTATCACAGTTCACTAAACTTAATTTTCCACTCCCACATATCAAAAACCAATAAATTTAGAACAAATATTTGTGTGTAAAATGCCTAAGTTATCTTTCACTATGATCTTTCAAACTAATTCTAGAAGTCTTTTTAGTTAACTTTTGACATGATTTCTACCACTTATAATTTTCTTCTAGTCAATATGCTTCTGATCTTTGTGTGAAATTCAAGAACAATGAAAGTAAAATAAACACGATAAAGTAAGAGATAGATTTTAGAAGACTAGGCAATGATAAATAAAGGTTTTGCCGTATGCATAGGTCATTATTTTGATGAAATCAATTAATCATTTAGGCATTTCCACTATATTAGGAAAAATCAAGATAAGATATACAATTTTCATGACTATGTTTTACCTTTCTACTTCATTCAATAAAAGCAATCACAAATATATAATGTCTCTCTCACCATTCTCTTAAATAGCTATCTACTAATGTTTAGAGAGTTAGCAACTCTTTAAGGATAACTATACAATTCCTCACACTTTAGATCAATTCTCTTAATAAATAGATATGAAAAATGCTTTTATCATCTTTATCATTGAATCAATCTGTTAGAGTCTCTATGTTACTCTTTAAATCTTTATCCTTTATATAGTCTTCATACTCTAACATTTAAATTACGTGGATATAATAATAATTATTGTGACTTCAGTCGTGTAATATCTCCTTTCCTTCTCTCTTTGAATAATCTATAATGTTAGTGGATTTTCTTCTAAAAAGGTTATATTGACTTTCTCCATTTGTATTGTGGGAATATGGAAATCTCGATCTCATTTCATTTATTTTGTTTTATGATATAATAAACATATTATCCAAATACATCTTCTTCTAAATGCTAGACCTTAAACTATAATTTCTTCATTTTCTTTTATTTTTATTTTCTTTTAACTAACCAGTTAAATATGGTTTTCTATTAAATTGGGTTGCTTTTCAAACATATTGCTTTAGTTTTACAATTTAATGGGCTTGGCTTGAACCTTTCATTTAAATATTTTAGGGTTCATTTAATTTACAGTAAGCCCTTTTAATTAAAATAAAATCAAGATTTTCTACGATATTGTTGACAAAAATATATTATCATAATATTGACTAATTTAAACTATTAATTTGCTAAAATATAATCCACACCATCCGTAATAGCAATATCATATTCTTAATTATTGTAAATATAGAGATATTACTATTTAATTTTAAAAAGGAAGAGGAAAATATATATATATATATAAGAATATACTACTAATTAATTAAATGGAAACGTGAAAAATATTACCTTAATCAATATTATAGTAATGTTATATAATATTGTAAAACAATCCTAAAACTTAATTCAAAAAAATATGGGAATGGGCCACTAATTTAGCAAATTTGCGTCTATTCAACTTACCTAACGATTTTTGGAGCTACATCTATGTATAGGAAGCTCCCCTCTCTCATTTGCATACAGAAAATCATTCAGAAATCCTGTAGAAATCAAAGCTTGAAGCTCTCACTCTCTATAAGTTCTACTAGTCGAAGCTCATTTTCTCTCTCTAGCTCAACTATGTCCAAGCCCGCCACTCCATAGGCCAAAATCGAGCATACTGTTTGCTTCACTACTTTCTTAAACGCTTAGAACAACCACCAAATCACTTTGAAACATCTTTTGGCCACTGCATTCAACATGAATAGAGCACCAACTCCGGTGACCTCTTCTAACCACTAACTCCCTCAAGTTCTGCTGATGCAACAGTGATACTTGTTAAAAGTACTAGCTGAGGTGATTCATCTTGACAACATCTTAACATCTGATGGCCAATCCACTGCTTCAAGGAAGCTCCGCAAGTTGGCATGCTGTTTGCTCTAAGTGAGACCCGACCCGTTTAACCTGACCTTGGCAACAGGTTTGACCCACCTATTTCTCTTTTTGTTTATTTTTGTTATTTTATTATGTTATTATATCGTGTTATCATGTTATGTTATTTATGTTACATTAAGTTGTTATGTTTATGATAATTTAAGTATGACATGTTCTCTTAGTTGTCATCGTTTTTGTTGTGAAAAAAAAAAAAAAAAAAAAAAAAAAAAAAAAACAGAAGGGGAATATTTCTTTCCAAAGAAAAGAAAACATTACAAATGCACACACATATATATGTATGTATGTATGTGTATATATATAATCAGAAGAAAATAATTAAAACGCATGTACATTTGTACACATTATATACATATATACTTTAGGATCAGGATTATCTGGCGGCATAAACATCATAGAGAATAAATAGTCTTAAGAGATTTTTTTGTTTCAATATGTGTACGTATTATATATAGAAGCATAAAAAGAGAAAAAGAAAAAAGGGGATCTTTCAATAGTGATAAGGTGTTTCCTTTAGTATTTTTTTCATAATATATGATGATGATGAAGAAAAATATAAAAAAAATATTACTAATTAAAAATAAAATAAAATAATGATTAATTAAAAGTACTAAAAATAATTAAAATTAAATAAAAAATTAAATTAATAAATGAAAATAAAAAATATATAGCAGTAGAAATAACAATAGATAAAAATAGTAAAAAGCAATGAAAAAGAAAAGAAAAGAAAAACAATAAATAAAATATAATAAAGGGTACATAACAATAAAAATAAAAGTACTAATTATACAATGAAATATAATAATGAGTAAAATAAAAAAGGAAGAAGAAGAAGACGGTGATGATGATGATGATAATAATTAATATATAAATAACTAAAAACAATGATAAAATAACAAATAAACATGTAATAAGAGCAATAGCAATAATAATAAAAAACTTTTTCCCTTCTCACTTTTTACTTATATGAAGCCTAAGGATGAAGAGTTGGCAAAATTTTCAATACATTTATAACTTAACTCTAGATAGCATTGTAGGCTCTAAAATCAATAGTCTTTAAACCCATGATAATTGGTTTCTCGATTTAGACTTGTAACTAGGTTAAGATTTCATCTAGCTACTTAATCTTTGATTTATTTTTCTTTCTATCGATTATGATCGGATGATAACTCTTGAAAATTGATTTTTTTCAAAAGAAAAAAGTTCTTTGATTTATAGTCAAGTTGAATCGATATCAAAAGAAGGTCAAATTTTGGGTTCAAGAATACACTTATTAATCAAAAGTTTTTTAAGGAAATTAATATATGAAAATGCCTATAAAATAAACATAGTGATTTTTCCATATAAGAGAAAAATATAAAGATTTTGAAAAATAAAATCATAGGAAAGGAGAGCAACAATGGTGAGCGGTATTAAGTGGGCAAAATATGAGACCTTACTTATATCTTAACTTATAGATATAAGTTCCCTTTTTTTTTATGTATAAGAACCTACCTTATAACACCCTCAAACAACCTTGGAGTTGTACTTTGTAGAACTTACGAGGAATGGGCTATTTTGGAGCCAATTAATTTTTTTCTTCCCATTCTTTTTAATAGCAAATTGTTGTTACAATTTTGTTTTGTATCAAAAGATTATTTTTCAAATATTATATAGAACCTATATGTTAAATGGAACATTTATGAGGAAAATAATTGAATGGTAAATACATGATGATGCATGTACAAAATAAAAGAAGATACAATTTAATATTATAATTGAGAAAAAATAAGATTAATGGTGAATTCCTTACACATTATATTCCAATAGTAAGAGAGAGTAGGCACTATAAACAAAACCCATTAATTTAGTAAGCAAATGGCATAATTTAGAGAATATCCATCAAGATATATTGTATAACATCATTCTTATTCTTTTAGTTTTCTTCACAATAAAAGGGACTTATATTTAGATTGATCCTCTAAATTTTGAAAGTATAAAATTTTCAAAGTATAGTTTTAACTTTCAAATTTTTGATAAATTAGTAACATAAAAAATATTTCTTTTTTTAGCTAAAAAAATTATACTATAATCAAAGTTTAGGAGGTTTTAAAACATATTTTGATAAGTTTAAAAAGTGTTTGTACGCTAAAATCAAAGTTTAAGAAGATTATTTTCAACTTATGAGGGTTGTTTATCAATTTATCAAAATTTAGAAAATTAAAGACTACACTTTAAAAGTTTAGAGGGTTAATTTGTACCTAAATCAAAGTCGAGGAGGATTATTTGCATTTTCAACATATATCTATATATAAGGTTATTTTTCATTCATATATAAACATATATTATTATTTAAAAAATTTTACAAGTGTATACAAGATACCTTAAAATATGTACCTAAAGTACATGTTTCAAGATAGCTACTGGATGTGATGATATTACATACATACCTTTCTCTATAAGAATAGGTTCTAAAAGTTACTACATAATACCTTTAGAACCTACCCTACAAACCTTCATTGACCCAATTGGAACCTGTTCGGTTGAGTAAGAAATGGATGAGTACTCTGTGTAATATGGTTACTCTCTTAATTCTAGATAAATCTTTTCCGGGTTATGATGTGATGTCGTAACAACAATTCAATATAATAGTTAAGGTTACCACATATATCTTTTCTATAGTATCGTCTTTTTTCATTAAAAAAAAAAATACAATGAAGTTTTATTTTATCTATGGTGATTTCTTAGCATTCTTGATATAATTTTTTTTTTTTAGATTATTTTTCTTTTGGTATGAAAGAAAATTAGTTATATTGCCTTATTTTAAAGAATGAGTGCATTGATTACTATTTTGTATGATAATTGTATAGCAATATTCCCTAACTAATTGTTTTCAAACAAGGGTTAGCGTAATTAGAGTGTTTATCGTTTAGTTCAATTTGGTTTAAAAATCAAATCAGTTTGAAATAAACTGCATCCCTTAAATTAAACTATAAACATATTACCCATCTCTGAATTAAACTGCAAATGAAATTAAAATATTGAAGAATTGCATTTTACGATTCATTTTGGTATGATTTATGGTTCGTTCGATTTCACAAGCTCAATTGAAGCACTAATTGGGAATTCTGAGTTAAATAGTTATTCTATATATAGAGTCATGGAAAGAGAGGACAACGTCCCAACCAGGCAACTATGTTTTTAGTAAGTCCTAAATCACAGTGACTATTTGAAATGCAGATTGTAGAAAGAAATTTACGAACGAAAAAATGGTGGGGTAGGAAACCGACGAGGCTGACATTTATCTATTTTGTTTTTTTGACCGTAACCGATAAGATTGACTTAAATAGTTAAAACGGTCGCTGAAAGAGAGGACAACCCCGCAACTTCGCCATTTTTTCTTCTTGCAGAATCTCCATGGCATATTGGAATTTGAGGAACATATTAAGTTTTTCTGGAACCAATATTTTCTGGTACCGGCCAACAATCGGCATATCGACAGATAAGACAAGTAGTCACTTTGCTTCTTCTGTAAAACAATGAATCCTCTCCCTACTCTCCTTGTCATGGCACGCTGGTTGCCTAGAGTTTTTCCTCTCCTTGTTCTTGTTATCACAGCACTCTGGCTGTTCTCACGAAGAAAAAAGCAAAATCCATCTACAACTACTAACGTGAGAGCAACGCCAAATACTGATAATCCATGCACTGTATCAGATAGGGGCTTCGATGTGTTTATTAATTTTCGAGGACCTGACAGCCGTCACACCGTCGCCAATGTTCTTTACAACATTCTAACTCGTGCTGGATCCGCGTATTCCTAGACGATGAAGAGATCCGGAAAGGCGAAGTGATTAAAGGAGAGCTGTTTAGAGCTATCACCAGCTCAAAGGTTTACATCCCCATTTTCTTCAAAGACTATGCTTCCAGCAAGTGGTGCCTCCGTGAACTTGCAAAAATGATAGATTGCTGGGAAGCTTCGAGCGGCTGCACGAAGAAAGTGATTTTGCCCATCTTCTACGACGTTGACGTTAGTAAAGACGTCAAGCTTAGATCAAAGATGTACACCACTGCCCTGCAAAAGCACAAGGACGAGCTCGGTGAAGTTAGTGTAAAGCCATGGAAGGATGCGCTTTGGAAGGTAGCTACATTTAACGGATGGAACTTGAAGGATCACGGGTAATGTACATATATCTTATACCTTGTACTTAATCTTGGCCCTTCTAGGTTTATTCTTTAACACCTAATTTGAGTTGAAATATGCATGTATTGTTCTGGTTCATACTTGTGGCAGCCTAAGTGAGCTTGCAGATCTCATCAACAAAGAGGTTTTCAGTAAGCTCACCACACGTGAAGCTGCTACTAGTTTGGATGATCACTTGGTTGGGATTGATAAGCCGGTAGAAGATATCATGGAGTTGTTAGAAGAAGGATCTCCTTACGCCCGATTCATTGTAATACATGGCATGAGGGGAATTGGAAAAACAACCCTGGCCGATGCTATCTTCAAGAAAATCTCTTCTCGATTTCAAGGTAGTTGTTTTCTTAAAGATGTAAGGAGATCATCAAGTGATCATATGGTAAAACTACAAGAGAAGTTACTAAAAGATACTCTCAATCTTACTCTTATTGATGTCTCTGATATTAATTGTGGAATTAAACTTATTAGTAATAGGTTACATGGTCAGAATGTCCTTATTGTCCTTGATGATGTGGATAAGCGAGATCATCTCTTGAAATTAGCAGCCGAGTCCCTATGGTTTGGTCCCAAGAGTAGAATTATAATTACAACTAGGAACATCGAGTTCTCGTCAACTAAAGATCAATAGTATTGCTTTTATGCAATGAAGGAGATGGATTATGACCATGCTCTTAAGCTTTTTGTCGGCATGCCTTTGAAAAAGATAGGCCACTGCCTGAGTTCTATGATATGCCGGCTGTGATTGTTGCCACAACAGGTGGACTTCCGTTATCGCTCCAGGTCATTGGTTCTTCACTTTACAACCAAGATAAGGAAAAATGGAAGTTTAGGTTGGAGAAGCTAAAGGAGGCTCCTCATAAGGATGTCCAAGAAACGTTAATGATAAGTTACCAAGCATTAGAGTATGAGCAGCAACAGATCTGCCTAGATATTGCATGTATCTTTTGGGAAGGAGAGAAGATCTATCCATTTTATTCTTGGGAGGCTTGTAAACTTTATCCAGAGAGCAGTATTAAGATTCTTGAGAGGAGGTCTTTGATTAAGGTGCATGATCAGATATCATGGATGCACGACCAGTTGAGAGATTTTGGAAAGGCAATTGGCCAACCAAAAAAGCCATGCCTCGGAAGCCAGTTTCCTACAAAACCTAGCAGATTGTGGTCTCCAGAATGTGCTTTAAATGCGCTACAAAAGCAAGAGTTAAATTTCTTATCAAAGTTGCAGCTATTCTCTTCCTTTTAATTTCAAATCTTAAATTACTATCCATAAAAAGTTTATGTACTTTACTTGAATTGCTAATTTTTAGGTTGATCAGAGCATCATCGCACTAAACCTTGGGGCACTCGATGCTGATTGTCGTTTTGTACATGAGCAATTTGCACAAGCAGTCAACTTAAAGTGCCTCCATTTAGGTGGACGGAACTTTGAGGGAGATTTCAAAAATGTTTTCCAACAGCTGATATTCTTGTCTTGGTTTAACTGTCCTCTGAGATTTGAAGCAACCAACCTAGGCTTCGAAAACTTGGTTATTCTCAGGCTTGCAATGTCTCAGATCGATGAACATTGGAGTGGATGTGATTTATTTATGGTATTTATCTTATTGTAAAATTTCTATTTGTCATTTGTCTCACCTTTTGGTTATTGATTGACATCTATTCTTCAGCTCTAATTCATTGTATCTCTTCCATAGGAGTCCAAACATTTGAAAATACTACATCTCGAAGATTGCAAACGTCTAAAGAGAACTCCAAACTTCCTTAATTTGAAGCAACTAGAGGGATTGTTTCTTAGAGGCTGCTCAGAATTAGAAGAGATTGACATAACCAAGAACAAGTTAGAGCACCTAAAATTCTTAGAAATCTCAAGTGGGAAATTCTCGCCAATTCCGGCACAGCCACAATTGATACGAGGCCTCATAGGAGATCTAAAGTCTTTGGAAATTTTGATTATACGCAATGCTGGACTTATCGAATTGCATCCTTCAATTGGAGAGCTAGTGCACCTGCAGCGATTATGTTTGATGTGTCCTCAGCTTGAAGATCTTCCAACCTCTATTGGAAATCTAAGTTTGCTAAAAGAGCTAGACTTATCCTATTCAGGAATAAAAGAATTACCTGATTCTATTGGAGGCCTCAAGCATTTACGCATTTTAAGGCCGGTTCATAGTGTAATAGAAAAGCTACCAGACACTGTTGGGAGACTTGAATCATTGGAAGAATTGAATTTAGTTGGAACGAGAATTACTCGGTTGCCTGATTCCACTGGAAACCTTAAATATAAAAACGTTACCAAAGGCTTTAGTAAAGCTGGAGAATCTTGAATACATAGAGGCTATTTCTTGTAAGCAAATGGATGGCAATCTTCCCGAGGGAATTGGAAAATTATCCCGCTTGAAAATCCTACTCTTAGAGGATACTACTGTGAGTAGAGTGCCAACAACCATCAACCAGCTTTCTTGTCTCAAGTTTCTTAATTTGACGAGGATCCATGAGCCTCAAGAATTATTGAAACTTCCTAAGAGTTTAGAGCGCTTATGGGTGTGGCCTTCGTCATTAGAGCCACACCAAGTAACTGATCTGTCATATTTGACTAATTAAGTTGATCTAGCATTCTAATATGAAAGCAATGAAGATTCCCACTGGACCTTGTCACCACCTATTCAAACTCTGCAAATGAAGTGGCTGGCGAGTTTGCCCAAATTAAAGGCCTTGTCGCTTTTTCTTCCCGAACTGGGCTTACCTCCAATTGAATTGAGATCCCTTTCTTGCTTGCATTCAGTTGGGATAACTTGTTACGACCCACAATCCCTGTTTCATCTTCCGTCAATTGTTGTAGAGCTACGTTTAAAAGAAGTCAGGTCACCAATTGAGTGGCAACACCTATCAAGCTTGAATAATCTCTCCCAATTAAGGTTATTAAATGCCGTTTAAAAGAGATTAAGGTTGATTATTGCCTTGAACAGCTCCGTATGCTTGGTTTATTCAAATGTGTATTCCTTGAGAGGTTATCCGATTTATCTTGCGTAAAGGAGCTTTGGGTACTGGAAGTGTTGGATTGCCAACATCTAGTTGACATTGAATGTCTGGGAGAACTGAAGTCTTTACGGATGTTGAGGCTGATAGGATGCATTTCCATTCAACGATTGCCCGATCTATCGAGGTTCAAGAAACTGCGGGTAATGTTTTTCAAAGATTGTGACTCCCTAGAAAGTATACCTAAAGTGGATGAGGATGGGGAGGCACCATGCTTTCTTACATTACTCAGTTGCAAGCATTTTCATGACTTCAATGGCCCTTACATCGAGTGCCATCGCGCTATTAAACATGAAAGCTTAGGAGAGGGGACTGGGAATCTATCTGGAGGAGCCATCATGGATAGGTGATTGTGTTCCTTTAGACATAGGGGCAAGGTAAGGGGCCTTAGATCCTTATCTTTCACTCTCAAAAGTCAAAACAGTCCATAGAGTGTGAACCATTGTAATTTGCTCACCCGATTATCATATGTTACCTGCAGGTTTCCCTTTTGTTAGAGGCAAATAAATGCTAAAAGAGTTCTTCACTTTCAAAATTGTATTCCTATGTACATCTCCAGATAATATGCAGCTGAGTGTTAAGGTGAGATAGCTTTATTTTGAAACTAATAGTGCCATTTCTTATACTGCTGCAAAATATTATTCTATTTAATTGGAAAATAGTGAAAATGAATTGTAAAATAGATTTATTTGAGGAGACTGTATACTTTTGTTCTATTTAATGTTATTGATGAATATTTGTGTGAGGTTCTTCAGAAAACATATGACTAAGGAAAAGAAATAATACGAAAGATTTACTGTTCTATTGATATCCGTTATAGAAAAGTGAAACGAAGTACAGAAGGAACCTTTTATATGTACTCTGTTGCAGTTACTACACTGGCTGTCTAACTCTTCTAAACTAACTTGCTGTCATTTACTAACACACACTTAATCTAACTACTAGACCTGTTGGCTACATGTTAAAAATGTAATACAACATGCTATATAAATAAATGAACTGTCAAATAAACATATATGCATAATGTTCACTGAAATTTTCATGATGGGAAATTTTAAAATAATTCGCTTACACAGCAGTATAATTTCTTCTCAAAATGCAATCCCATATAGATCGTGTGATTGTAATTATTTTTCAATGTTGATTCATCATTTGATTTTTTACTCCAATTGATTATTGAAACATTAAGTATAACAAGAAAGCCCTCAAATTACATGATGATTCACTGAAAATAATAATAATTATAACTATATGTTTATACAAAAGACTTACGTGGTATAGTATTGGAGGAGATTTTCTTGTGTCAATCATTTTGAAGGGGTATGAGTGCGCTATTTTAAAAATTCAAGATGTTTCTATCATTTCAATTACTTTTCTTTATTGATATCATAGCAAGTTACAATAGGTTTTACCCCCTTTAATTGTGGTTCTTTTATAATTATTTCGAGTTTTATCAGTATATATTATACAAAACATTGCAAACATATGATTTTTCCAGTAGTATGTATTAGTACATTTACGTGAAGGCTTGCTTGGTATTCTTCTTTTGGACCTCTTCCTATTACATCGAAGACGTAATAGTACACTCACTCAAGGAGTCAGGAAATGTAATTGTGCTAGTTTGTAAAGATCTAATACCTCATTTACACAATAGTATATTTCATGTCAAGTATTGTAAATGATACAAGGATAAGAGGGTAATGACTCATGAAAGGTTTCATGACATAACTAAGAGTAATATGAATGTTGCGAACTCTTGATGGGTCAGAATATCATTTTGATATGGGTTTTAAAGCAATGGTATACCGTGTACGTGGAAGTCGGAAGAGCAAACGGTTGAATGAAAATATTTCCCGTGAAATTTAAAAAAAAAAAATACAAATAACAATATGCATTGCTAGAATGTGCAAATCAGATTGTATTTGTTTCATCAGCCAAATCGAAGATTGACTACTTGTGGTAATAGTAGCCTTTATTTGTCTTGATATGATTTCCCGGACGATGAAGCTATGGGGTGTTTAGAAAAGGGTTGATATTATCTTGTGTGAAGTTTTACGTTGAATGAGGCTATGTAAACAGACAATGTTGACAAAGAATTCATTTGGTGTTCATTGGGAGAGTATTTTTCATTTCCTTGTTTCATCTTGTTGGCAGACAAAAATCATTATTACCATAATCCCAGCAATATGACGAGCAGACAGCAATGTTCTATTTTTTTTTTTTCGTTTATTTAAGTCAAAGAACAACGTTGGTCTAAAGGAACTAGTTTCTTAGCATCAAGAGCATGGACGAGTTGTTTAGTTGTCGAGTATCGACTTCTTTGGCACGTGCTTACTTTGTACTGCTTGGCTTTACCTTTATACTTCTTGTATAGAAAAAGTTGTGGGGCACATGGAAAATTGGACATCTTTTGTTTCTACTTGCATTGCAATGCAATATGCAAATGTAGGTAGTTTCAGAACTATGACTGTAAATTTACTTCTCAGTTTCAACTGCTTAAATTGAATTTCAATCATTGCATTATATATACCACAAGCTTTTCATATCTCTACATCTTAATATCTAAGATTCCTATAATAAGGTGAGCTGCTACTATGGCTTGATGATGCATTTAAGGATTCTTCTATAAATTTGAATTCTGACATGTCTTTACTCTGGTTTTCCTATATACTAAAGATATAAACCATCCAAGTAGTTGCATCCCTAGTGAAACTATTCCTGCAGACATTATTAAAGTCGTTGGTATCTCAAACCTAGAAAAGAACATGTTGAATGGTCAGTAGTGTAGCTTGCAACAAAAACCCATCCTTTGCATGTTTTACCCTTTTTATTTCAAGTCCTTGCTCAGTTAGTTTCACTATAAGTTGGTGAATGCAGTGTAGTCTACATAGTCCTCAATTAGTAGGCTTCCACTTTAAAGCATAACAATATTTAGAAAACATCTTTAAGTCTGGGGATAGTATTTGTTTCATTCACCCACACAATCAAAGTTATGGATCCATTCTTCTCAGTCATGTTATTTGCTATTTTTCTAGGCAAGATCCCTACTCCACGGGTTCTCATGTCCCCCGTCCCAATTGTCGATGGTGTCGCTCTTGCAACAATTATAGAGGCTTCTTTCAATTGGGCTGCATTTTGGAGTGCAATGGCTTCAAATTATAGAGATTATTTGTTTATTATTTATTTTCCCCATTTTTACATGTGTATACATTTTGCTTAGCTACACATTGCTTTTAGTTAGTTAGTTCATTGTTCTTTCTATAGCATTTAAATAGACACATCTTTGTACATTGAAGGGTGTTTAATACAATTCCTTTCCTTCGACTATTGCTCTTACATCTCTCTCTCTCTCTCTCTAAGCAAGTTTCATTCATGGCAATTAGCATTTGATTTTTCATGGTATTAGAGTTGCGGAATATCGATCTTTACAGATTTGCTCATCGTAAGTCTTTTTGTTCTTGATAATTTCCTAAATTTCATTTCTCGTTTCTTTAGTAATCATGGTGTTGCAACTTAATAAGAATGTTGGTTATAATGTTACTTTCGATTCATTATATTTGTTCGAATCCGATAATCCAAGAATGAGTTTAGATAACATCATCTTTAATGGATCTAATTTCATGGCATGAAGTCGATTAAGATGGCACTTGGGGCAAAACTCAAATTAGGTTGCATAGATAGTTTAATTAGTAAACTTAACGAAGAATCTAATGGATTATTGAAGTCGATACCATGGTACAGTTCTAGATCTTGAACTCGATGTCCACTAATTCAACACGGAATTTCATTTACATGAAATCTACCATAGAATTTTAGCAAAAATTGAATGAAAATATGAACAAATTAATTTACCCCTCATGTATCAGATGTAGCAAGAGATCTCCAATTTAAGACAAGGAAACAAGTTTGCAGAGATATATTAAAATAAGATGAAGAAGTTATGGGATGAATTAGTCAAATTGCATGCTTATCCTTCATGTTCTTATGGACGAATTGTGATCTCAAGAATAAAATTTTCAAGTGTAAATCTTAAGGCTAATTGATACAATTTCTTTCAAGATTGAATGATTCCTATAAGGTATTGTGTAATTAAATATTATATTTAGATCCTCTTCTTAGTGTTAATAGGGCCTTTTACCTTTTTCAACAAGTTGAAAAGTTAGGCATATTACAATAGGAAATGAGTTGGAAAATGCAATAGCTTTTCAAGCCAATAAAGAAAATAATAGAGGCATTAGTGATAGGCGTAAGGGCAAAAACAGTAATAGTAGGATATTTTGCAAACACTTTTTTACTGAGGGTCATACTATTGAGAATTGCTTCCAAATAATTGGATATCCCGATTAGTACAAAGGTAGGAGAGTAGCAAAACTAAAAAGGAATTCTTTGACTGCTCATGCTACAGTTTTCTTATGATACTCCATTTGATCATGATTCTAACACTTCCTTTAGAGAAACTAGTTGTTCTTCTAATGTAAATCCATAGGTGATTCAAGTTATGTGCCAACTGAAGTTACGACTGATGAAAGAGAAGAATGAACAATAATAATTGGCTTATGTAGTGGCTACAAATAGGGTTCAATTTGTTGGTAAGATTTCCCTCTCTCATGCTTTTAATGTTTTAAGTAACAAATTAGGCTCATGGATAGTAGTCATAGGAGCTACCAACCACATGACACCATTTGCCACCATCTTGTATGATACACATAAACTATACACACTCATTTCCATTAAACTCTCTAATAGCAACATAAAACTAGTATATTTTGTTGATGAGGTTACTATACAACCAAAATTTGTCCTTCGAAATGTCTTTCTAGTTCTAGAGTTTACACATAACTTGCCATTAGTAAGCAAGGTACGGTAAGACCTTCATCTTGTTGTGACTTTTGATTTACCTTATTGCGTATTTCGAGACTAGACAATTAAACAAAGAATTGCATCTGCTAAAGAACTTCTTGGGTTGTATGTACTTGAATCAAACAATACTTTGCTTATAGATTAGAAGCTTGTTTGTTCATCTAATTCTACTTTGAATTCATGGAATAAAGATTATCTAACATACTTAATTCATGCTAGGTGAGGATATGCTTTGATTTCCAAGCTTCTTTATTTGGATGTTTGTAAAACTTCGAATTTAAATAATTTCTGTAAGCCCCAAAATTAGCTATTCGAGATTTTGATTGGTTGAAAGATTCAATCGAGCTTAAATTATAAAATAAAGTTAGAAATATTAGTAAAATGATCCCGTAAGTTTGAATTTAAGAAAATGAGCAATAAAATAAAAGAACATAAAAATTCTAAATTTTAAGTATATAACTCATTATTTATTGAAAATATGTAAAATACATTCTAATAATTAACAAATCGCTAAAGATAAATTATATGTAAACTAAAAATCATAAAATAACCTAAATAATATTTAGGAATATTTATTTATCCTATATATGAATTTACATGTATGTAAAAATACGCGTAATTACTTAAAATACTCGTAATATGCTAACATATTACTAAATACTTAAAGAAAATTCATAATTAATTAAGAAAAAATAAAGAAAAATCAGGAAAAATA
This sequence comes from Lumnitzera racemosa, assembly GCA_024138005.1. Taxonomy (NCBI): domain Eukaryota; kingdom Viridiplantae; phylum Streptophyta; class Magnoliopsida; order Myrtales; family Combretaceae; genus Lumnitzera; species Lumnitzera racemosa. Next base: position 94,366,350 of record JAMXBC010000009.1, read on the forward strand.
AGGAATGATCCAGAATTGGGTCGTGGTAGTTGGGAAAAAATAGAAAAAAATCAACCAATTAAATTAGGGTAACTCAAAAGCCAAAAATTAAGGGATTTGGACAATGTCTTATCCAATTTAATACACAATAATTTTCCTAAATTTCTATAAATAGGAAAAAAATTCAAAGAACTCCTTTGGACAATTAGAGATTCGAGAAAAATAGAGAGACTCAAAAATTCAAGGGAAAAACTAGAGAAAAAAAAAAAAAGAAAAGGAAAACTGTGCAATTCGGGCCTTTAAAGGGAACCCACACCAGACGAGCATCTGGGAGTCGACGGCCACCACCACCATATGGTGGTGGCAGTGCCCAGACTGGCCGACAAGGCCATGGCAGCCAACGGTGGCCAATGACACCTAGATTGGTGAGTCCGATTTCCAGCCCGATTTTGTGTAATTTTGCAAAAATAGTAAATATTCTTATAAAATTATGAAACTTGTTATTCTGAGGTTTTATTGTATGTAGATTTAGGGAAAAATAGTGATTTATTTTAATCACGTCTGCAAATATAGGGTTCTTAATAAATTAAGCAAAACCGAACATGATTAGAACGAGAAATAAATAGGCTTAAGAGTGTAATTTGAAGCTCAATTTTTTTCTGTAGAATGCTTATATGATATAGAATGGTGCTATAAAGCTATTTTTCTAAAATTAATTTTTGAAAATTTTAAGTTAATTTTTAGCCCTAAAATGATGAAAAAATTGGGTAATTTTGGGTTAATTAGGTAATTAAGATACTAATTACTTATTTAGATAGTAATTAGATGTTTAGGGATGTTAACCTCTAATGTGGAAACCTAATCCTAGCTTTTGAAATATTAAGTATAGTTAATTTAGGAAATTAGGTAGTTATTATAAGAAATTAGTAATATGTGGAATTGAAAATTAATAAATCTAAAAAATTAGGGTTATTTAAATAATATTAGAATAAAAATCAGAATAATACTAAATCTGAATTAAGATTTAATTTTAGGTAATTGTATAAAAATGTAAGATTTTCTCACATCAAGGATAAATACGATACCCCAATTAGGAATAACGTATACCAAATAGTTTAGAATATTGAATTAAGACTCAATAGGATATTTGAATACTCGAGTTTAATGTGATTAATTTCATATTAGGATTCGAGCATGTTTAGGACTTAGAAATCGAACTAGAATCTCATTTACATGCTTTACTCTACGTACTGCATTACTTAAAGGGAATATATTCATTGGGTCTATTCTATTCATCTATAAATTTACTTAATTTGTTTACTTATTGTGATTCTGATTGGTGTTCTTACCTAATTGATCAAATATCCATCTGCGAATATTGCATTATGCTTGGCACGGGTTTCATTTCTTAGAAAATAAAGAAACAAACTACCGTATCTACTTCCATGGCTAAGGTAGAATATAAAAGTATGGCTATCACTATTAAGGAACTTTTGTGGATATTTTATGTATTCATGAATTTGATGATTGATGTCTCTCTTCCTATTGCACTCTGTTGTGATAATAAATTAGCTTTGATGATTGCATCCAAAACTTGTCTTCACAAGTGCACAAAAAAATAGGAATATTAACATTGATTGTATGAGCGACCAGAGTTTGAATGGTTTCCTTTGAACATTACATGTTCCATCATAGTTGCAACCTGTTGATATGTTAACTAAACCCATTGGTGAAGTTTCTGTATCCTTCATCTATTCGAAGTTGGGTTTTCAACAAGATCCATGTTTTTGCTTAGTTGTACATTGCCTTTTGTTAGTTAGTTTGTTATTCTTTTTGTAGCATATAAATATGCACATCATCGTATATGGATGGGTGTTCAATGCAATTCCTTTCCTTCAACTATTTCTCTTACAGCTCGTAAAGATGGCTACTACTACATAAAATTAAGCTTTAGAGAAAAGAATTAAAAAATAATATTTTTCAGGTTCTATGTAATGCTTAGGGAAATCCGATTCGGACAATACTCTAACAGAGGTGATGCACCGCTAGAATCTAAACTACACCTAGTTAATTTGATTGGGAGAATTATAATGAAAGGGATCAACTTTTATGAACAAGTTCAACTAAGGGATTAAGGTTTCGAAAAGTTCAAATAAGGAATTAACATTTCGAAAAGTTTAAATAGGAGATCAACTTTTCACAAAGTGATTCAAATAAGGGATTCATAATAGCTAATCTATATAATTGTTTGAATCACTTTGTGAAATGTGATTCTTTATTTAAACTTTAAGAAACATTGATCCTTTGTTTGTATCCCTAGTTAAACATTGATCTCTTGTTTGAACTTTTTAAAATATTAACTCCTATTTGAACTCACTCCGAAACATTGATTCCCTCTATTATAATTTCCCTTAATTTGATATTACATTAAATGATTTGTTCACCACAAATCATAAGGGATTTAAAAAGAATAAGGTTATTGAGAAAACTCAAACAAAAGGGATCATTTCATTCGATGATAAAATAATAACAAGCTTACAACAATATCTATGGCTCTAAGATAAAGTAGGAAAAATTAAACTAAATAAATAACTAGGTCTCAAAATAATAGCAACCAAAAGTACATGGTCTAAATTGGTTTCAAACATGTCGTAAGATATTTAAACATCATACACATTGTGTGTATGACCAACTTTACACTTATACGCCATGTAGGCCTTAACACAAAACCCAGAGGCTAAATCCATCACAATATACACCATGTATTATATTTCTTTAGCCCTTCACATGCAATATCTTTAGTTTATATGGCTTCCTTTGCTCCTGTGAACCGAAACTCCCACTATCTTGCAATACCCATCTAGTTCACTAATTGAAATACACATTCGATTAGTAAAGCTTCTATAATGCATGTTAAACTCATCAATCATATGTTTATCCTCTTTATATGGCATGCTACTAATTATTTGGTTCAATAAATTCTACGATCCTTGAGGTTAGGCTCGAGTCATAGGGCCTTGAGCTAGTTGGCTCTCATCATTCCCCTTAGGGTATTAAAGATTTGCCTTCAAATCTTACTGAGCAGAGTCCCCTTCCTCTAAAATATAAGGTGACAAATTAAATACATTAAAAGTAGATGATACCCTATATTTACTTAATATCTCAATCTTATATCCATTGTTATTGATGCGCTCAAGAACTCTAAAAGGACCATCAGCCCTATGAGATAATTTCTAAGCTCTTGCCTATAGAAAATGCTCCTTCTTGAGATGTGGCCATACTAAATCACCTGTTTAGAAAATTACTGGTTTCTTGCCTTAGTCACCCTATCCCTTTTACCTTTCAACTTGCTTACTTAAGTGCTTAAACACCGTTGTCTGGAGTTTTTAGATTTGAGTAGCTTTATCAATACCTCTTAAACTCTCTTCTCTAGTAATAGGAACTAAAACCATGTCCATAGGAATAGTTGGATTGTAACCATATACAATCTTAAATGAAGACTTCCCCATTGAACTATGCACTAATCTATTATATGAAAATTCGACTATTAGTAAATATAGATCCTAATCTCTTAAACTCTTGCCTATAGTAGCTCTCAAACTAGCCCTTAAGATTTTGCTAACTACTTCAGTTTACCCATCTGTCTAAGAATAACGAGACGTACTGAATAACAATTTAGTCTTGAGTCACTTCTAAAAGTCTTCCAGACCTAAGAAACTCAACGTCTCTATTTGATACAATGCTTTCAAGTGCTCCGTGAAGCTTTACAGTTTCCTACAAAAACAAGTTAGCAATAAACACAACAATGTCCAATTTATGGCACAAAACAAAATGGGCCATCTTACTTAATAGGGATCAGGCTACTGAGCCTTTGACCTACAGCCAAGCTCGAGGATTGGAAGGGCTGGCAAGGCGGATTCTCCTACTCTAGCCCACTCCTATCGAAGCCGAGTACTTCTTTTCCCAATCACTCTTTATGCCAAGCTGAATTATTGTTCATCTCTCTTAAGTGTGCCAAATTGTAAATTACCAAGAGAACAACAAAACCTTTCACGATTACTCACTCACGTCTAAGCCAACCAATTACTTACCATCACCAATGCTAAAAGGTTAAGAAAGAGAACCTGGACTAATCTTTAGCCACCACTGCTTAAGCAAGCAATCTAATTGTACACTTTTGTCTGCATCCTCCAACGGTCTCACCAATGTATCACTGCCACATGCATAAGACCACGTATAAACTTTGCTTTGTTAATCATTATTTTTCTTGAATATTCATTTTTACCCTTTTATATTCCTGTACATTACTTCTTTAGGGTAATACCCTTTTGTCTTTACCCTTTTGTCTTTTCCCTTTTGGCAATTTGCCCTAACTTATTAGGTATAAATACCTTTGTATTTGTAGCCACAAGGAATCAAATTGACATTTATACACTTGATGTTTTCCTTTTGTAAACACTGTTTGTTTACTCACATTTCACTTTTATCTTAACCCTTAAGCAAGAATAGGTGGCGAGTAACCTCACCGGACCAATTCGTGAGTCATATCGAGTTGTGCTATGAGTCTTCGAAAGTTCCATTGGTGTGTCATATCCATTGGAGTTGTTCATGGGTTGCTTACTTTTCATCGCTTTTGTTCTTTCGCACATTCTACATCACTTCCCTTTCAAACTTTTAGTAAGCTTGAACCCATTCAACGACCAGCCTTATTTGTTATTAGTCACAGTTTACATCATCTTGGTGTCAGAGTCGAAGTTTTGTTTGAGTTGTGGTTTGTTTTTGAAGTTCTGTTTATACTTTATTTTATGTGTGTGAAACAAAGCAAGTTATCGTATTTGTTTGATTATTATACTTATTAGCTATTACTTTTTCTAATTTATGGAAGTGTTTGCTAAATCACCGAATTGAAGAGTTTAAGCTTTAAATATGTGAAGAAAATGACTAACCAAGTGTAAACATTGGTGTTGGAGGTGACAACAATAAAGTTATCTACCATAGCTAATAGTCTTGGGGAACCCCTAAGAGCACTAATGAGAGACTTGATAAAGTAGCTAACCTTTTAGTAGATTTAACCTAAGCTGTTTGTGTATCGGCTTATCAACCTATTGAAGCCGCACTTAACACCCCATAAGCTGTTCGACCCATTAAAGGTTAGAACCTAGCTCGACTAGTTCGAGGTAGAGGAGTAGGTAGATGAATAGAAAGAGGGATTAACTTAGGAAATTTGGAAGAAGAAGATGAGGAAGAGTATTATGAGGAAGAGCAAGTGTAAGTCCTCAAAGAATCTAACCATGTGAAGCTTCGGATTCCGAGCTTCAATGAGTTTGGAAGTGTTTATGAATATTTAGAATGGGAAGAGAAAGTGGAGCGTGTTTTTTACTATTATTAGTACGGAGATTACAAGAAAGTGAGAATTGCTATTGTTGAGTCCTCTAATTATACCATCATGTAGTGGAAGAATTTTTAAGCTATGAGGAGGCGAAAAGTCTACAGAAAGATTAATACTTGGCCCAAAATGAAAGAAATACTAAGAAACATATTCGTGCCGATTACTTATCTGCAAGACACTTTTACTCGGCTTCAGGAGTTGAGATAACAAGGTTAAATAGTTGATGAGTTTGTCTAGGAATTCCTTATGCTCACTATCCAATGTGAAGTGGAGGAACCACCAGCACAAACAATCTTTAGGTTTCTTATTGGATTGAGAGACAACATTCAAGATATTGTGCAACTCCAACAATTTTCCACAATAAATGAAGCCATTAAAATAGCCCAATAAGTGGAGAGGTAGAGAAGAAGTCAAATATCGACCATAATGCTGACTAGCTAACCTAGACAGACAAGTCACCAAGCTCAGTCAAGTACCGAACCCATTTGAAAGGTGGATGTCCAAGCCGAGTAGAAGGGTTGAACTGATAGTAACATGTCGACCTAAACTTATGAGAAAGGGCAAAGATCTAGTAAGAAGACGGGCTAGGTCAAGTGCTTCAAGTGCCAAGAGTTCAAACATGTGATTGCTTAGTACTCGAACCGAAGGGTTATGGTTATCAAGGGAGACATCTTGAAGTTAGAGGTAGAAAGTAATGATTAAGAACCTGAGGAGGAGAGTACTACCGAGAAAGAAACTGCCAAGAAAGAACTGATTGAAGAGGATGTATTTGCCAAGGTCTTGGACCAGTTGGCCTTGGTTGTCTGATGCGTAATGAACTTGGAACCTCATGAGAGGTGGAGTAGAGGAAGAACTTATTTCATACCACTTGTAGAGTGAATAATCAAGTGAGCGCACTAATTGTTAATAATGGAAGTTGTACCAATGTGGCACCGATTGATCTGATCACAAGGTTAAAACTACCAAATATTCTATACCTAAAGTCGTATAACCTGCATTAGATGAGTGAAAAAGGGGCGCTATATGTCACCCAGTAAGTACTATTACTGATCACTATTGGACATTACTCTGACAAAATTCTCTATGATGTGTAGCTCATGTGCGCCTCACACGTGCTGCTTAACCGACTATGGCTATTTGATAAGAGAGTTATCCATTATGGATACAAGAATACATATATGTTTGAGAAGGATGGCTGAAAGATTACACTGAATCTAATGCCACCGAGTGAAGTTAACAAACTGTAGACGAAACTTACTTATGGATTGAAAAAGGCTCTAGTGATGAGTAAAGCTAAACTCCAAGCAGCCATTGATACTGACGAGTTGACCCTTATGTTGGTCAGGCGCCTATTAGAGATGAGGGATTAGGGTGAATTACCTTAGGAAGTGAGAGTGTTGCTAGATGAATATGCCGATCTATTCCCAAAAAAGTTACCCGAAGGGTTACTCCTACTATGAGGTATAGAACATTGCATTAACTTAATACTTAGCACTACCTTACCAAATAAGCCTGCATATCGAATGAGTCTCAAATAAGCTTTTGAGCTACAATGCCAAGTTAATGAGTTATTGCAGAAGGGCTATATTAGGGAAAGTCTCAACCCTTGCATTGTGCTGGCGCTCATAGTGCCAAAAAAGGATAATACCTGGCGGATGTGTGTTGATAGTTGAGCCGTGAACAAGATTACGATTAAATAGAAGTATCCTATCCCCAGGTTAGAAGATATGCTGGATGAATTGAGTAAAGCCAAGATCTTCAGCAATATTGATCTGAAATTCGGTTATCATCAAATCCAAATGAGGCTGAGAGATAAATGGAAGACTGCTTTCAAAACTCAGCATAAACTTTATGAGTGGATGGTTATGTCATTTGGCCTGTCAAATGCCTCAAGCACTTTCATGAGGCTGATGAATCATGCGCTGAGACATCTACTAGGGAAGTGTGTCACGGTGTATTTCGATGACATCTTTATGTATAGTGTTGACATGCTAAGCCAATGGTATTCTTAAGCTACCGTATAGAATGTCCTCTATGCTAAGAGACTATTCAGTAACTTCAAGATGTGTTGTTTTTGCCAGAAGGAAGTAGTATTCTTGGGCTACGTAGTAAGTGGGGGAGGCCAACGAGTGGATGATGAGAAGATTCGAGTAATCATCAAGTGGCTAACTCCTACTACTTATGCCAACATGAGAAGTTTCCATAGACTGGCTTCATTCTATAGAAGAATCATCGAGAATTTTAGTACTCTTACTGCACCACTTACTAAGTTAACAAGGAAGAACACCGACTTTCAATTGGGAGAAAAGGAAGAAAGAAGTTTCATCGAGATAAAGGAAAGGTTGACCTCTATCCTTGTACTAGTTCTACCTGACTTTGAGAAAATATTTGAGTTGGAATATGACGTATTAGGAATTGGAATAAGTGCTATCCTAATGCAGGAAGGCCAACTAATTGCCTACCACAATGATAAGCTCAGAGGACCTCGATTAAATTACTTTATGTATGACAAAAAACTCTTGGCATTGATCCGAGCACTGCAAATATGGCAACATTATCTACTATCAAGAGAATTTGTCATCTATACTAACCATGAGTCCTTGAGGTACCTCTGAAGTGAGATCAAGTTGTTAAAGTGGCAGGCGAGATGGGTTGAATACCTTGAAGGATTCAATTTCATAATAAAATACAAGTAGGGAAAGAGCAACGTAGTTGCAAATGCTCTTTGGAGAAGATATGCACTTTTGAATGAATTATAGACTAAATTGTTTAAGTTTGCAAGCATTAAGGAACAGTAATCCAAGGATCTACACTTCAGACCCATATTTGCATATTGTATCAATGGAAAGATAGTAGACGAGTATTATGTAGAGGAAGGATACTTATTCTGAGAAAAAAAAATTGTGTGTGCCAACTTTTTCACTTCAAGAGTTGTTGATCAGGGAAGTCCACAGTAAAAGACTGTTTGGATATTTTGGGGAGAGAAGGAGCTATGAACTGTTGAATGGTCGTTTCTTCTAACCAAGAATGAGGTGAGATGTATAATGAGTTGTTGAAAGTTATGCCATGTGCAAGAGGACTAAGTACTGAGTCAAACAAGGAAAAGCAATTTTGTTGCCCATTCTGACGAAGCCATGGACCGAATTGAGCATGGACTTTGTTTTCGAAGTACTACAAACTGCTCGAGACAAAGATTCCGTAATGGTTATTGTAAATAGATTCAGCAAGATGACACACTTCATGCCCTATTCTAAGACTAATGACGCTTCGGCTATTGCTTCTCTTTTCTTGCAAGAGATTTTAAGGTTACACGGCGTACCAAGAAGTATAGTTTCCAATAGATACTCGAAGTTTTTGAGCCATTTCTAGAGGATCTTGTGGCGTTAAATGGGAACTAAACTACTATTTAGTACTTCTTCTCACCCTCAAACTGACGGCCAAACAGAGGTGGTTAATCACACTTTAGGATCACTACTCTGAGCTATAATGGGCAAGCACTTAGCTGATTAGGACATCTACTTACCAGTAGTCGAATTCACTTATAGTTGAATAGTACATGACACCACTAAGCGAACCCCCTTTGAAGTAGTCTATGGTTTTAATCTCAACTTACCTCTCGATCACACCCCTATACATATGCCTGCACAAGAGGACCTTATCGTAAGAGCTAGAGCACAACCCCTTCAACGCATCTACGACAAAGTCACTTAGCACATTGACCAAGCTGAGTACCTCTTTGCCAAAGTCGAATCCTGCCAAAGCCGAGTACCTCTTTGTCGAGTCACTCTTTATGCTGAGCCGAATGACTACCCATCTCTCTAAAGTGTGATGAATTGTAGATTGCTAAGAGAATAGTCAAACCTTTCATGATTACTCACTCATGTTCGAGTTGACCAATAACTTGGCATCACCCACGCTAAGAGGCCAAGAAAGAGACCCCAGACTAATCCTTAGCTACCCCTGCTTAAGCAAGTAATCTAATCATACACTTTTGTCCGCATCCTCCAACGGTCTTACCAATGTATCATTGCTACGTATATAAGACCACGTGTAAAATTTGCTTCGTTAATCATTTTTTTTCTTGAATTTTCATTTTTGCCCTTTTGTATTCTTATACATTACTTCTTTAGGGCAATACCCTTTTGGCAAATTGCCCTAACTTATTGGGTAGAAATACCCTTGTATTTGTAGTCGCAAGGAATCAGATTGACATTAATACACTTGACATTTTCCTCTCGTAAACACTGTTTGTTTACTCTTATTTCAATCTTATCCTAACCCTTAAGTAAGGTTAAGTGGCGAGTAACCTCATCAGACCAATTTGTACATCATATCAAGTTATGCCATGAGTCCTTGAAAGTTTCATTGGTGTATCATATTCATTGGAGTTGTTCATAGGTTTCTTACTTTTCATTCGCTTTTGTTTTTTCATACATTCCCCATCACTTCCTTTTTAAGCTTTCGGTAAGCTTGGACCCATTCAACGACTCTGTTCTTAGTATCCCCAACCAATAAAAATGCTCCTTAAGAAACTCATTAGTCATCCTTTCTCTAAAATGCCTAACAATCTACCTCCCATGAGCTTCTTTAAGCAATAACTTTTTAACAAACCTAGCAGGAATGCATAATTTTCCCAATTTGATAATAGCCCATCAATCAAACAAATCTAGCACACTTCTCCATAATAGGAGCAAAAGAAGGATCATACACGTACTGCTTTGCCATCTATCCAAAGCCTATTCTTGAAGACATTTAAGAATTTAGTGAATTTAGCATCTAGTTGTCATTGCTTCAGTCTTCCTGGAAAAGGGACTGGAGAAACATACAGTTAGTGACTTCTACTTTGGTTCCTCTTCCACTTGCTCCTCTTTTTCTTCCTTTAGAATCTCTACCTTTTCTTCAACTCATTTGTCAATAGTTTCCATTGCTTTTCTACTCCTCAACATAATAACGTTAACACCTCTGGGATTTTCTTTAGTATTACTGGGTAAAGATCTTAATGGTCTATTACTCAACTGTTAAGAGATCTAACTAATCTGATTCTCTAAATTCTGAATAATCACATGTTGATTCTGTAACATGGTTTCAGTCTTTTGCATATAGCTTAACATAAGCTCTTCTATTTTAGACTGATTTTGCTGAAGTAGAGTGTTTTGAGCAGGACTTTGCTTCTAGAATCTAGGTAGTGGTTGAAATGCACTGTTCTTGTTTCTCTATGAAAAATTTAGATGATTATGTTACCCAGGATTGTATGTATTCAAATATGGTTCTTGATTGCCGTATTGAAAATTACTGACAAAATTTACCTGTTCTCCATTAGGTGGAGCTAAGGGATTCCCAATTAGGCACTCAAGAGTCGAATGTAGTCCTAAACATAACTCATAAAAAATAATAAGATTAGCATTAAAAGATTGTATTGAGGTAAGTTTACTTACCTGAGTAGTGAGAGTTGCAATCTGAGATATTAGTTGAGATACAGTGTTATTGTCATTGGCTACTGCCACTCCTAACTTACTTCTTTCGTTTTACCAATTATGTACATTGGAGGTCATTTCTTCTATTAGTGCACTTGCTTCATTATAGGTCTTACACATGAGAGCACCTCCAACTGCAACATCAACTAAGGACCTTAATGTCTCATTTAAACTGAGATAAAAGATCTCAATCAAGAGATTATCTAGCAAGCCATGATGTGAGCATTTTCTGATCACCTCCTTGAATCTCTCCTATGCCTCATAAAGTAACTCACCACTAAACTTCGTAAAGTTGGTGATGTCGTTCCTTAGTTTTGCAATCCTAGCTGGTGGGAAAAATCTCCTTATTAACTTCAATAAAAGATCAACCCAGGTGGTGACAAACTCTTGTGGCAATGACTGAAACCAAGCTCTGGTTTTATCCCTTAGTGAAAGGAAAAGAGTTGTAATATGATAACCTCATATGTCACATTGTTCATCTTTACTGTATTGCAGTATTAAAGGAATCCTGCAATGTACTCATCAAGACTTTCATTAGGATGTCCTCCAAACTGATTCATCTAAACCATCTAAATGAGGGACGGCTTTAACTCAAAGTTGTTAACCTGAATGACGAGCCTCCTCATAGCCGAACCCATCACCATGAGTACTATATAGTCTCGTAGTACTCACAGAACTCCTTGTATCTAATTATTATCCTCATTACTTGCCATCTCTTATATCCTTTTTCTATTCTCTCACCTCAACTGATGTAAAGTGCACTCTATTTCAGAATTTAGTAGTAGAATTTCAACACTTCTACTCCTGTACATAAAACACCTGCAAAGAGAACAAAAGTAATACACGTCGTCAAGTGCACCTAAATTACCAACAGAATTAAAAGGTTTAATATTTCTAGTCCCAAACAATGATGCCAAAAACTTAATTTTCTTAAACTATATATAAAAAATAAATCACGAATACTCCAGCAAGTATACTAGGTCAGAATCAAATAATACAGAGCAAGTAAGGTTGTTGATCCTTTAAGGACTAAGAAATTACTAATCATATGCTAATTCTTATCAATATTCAGGTAATCAAAAGTAAATTAATTAATCTAATAATTACCATAAAACTATTGAAAAGAAAATAACTATAAAATATATAAAACTAAGCAATCAATTAAGAATTATGAGAAAACAGAATCCACCCTAGATTATGCAAATTAAATTTTTATCATATTGTATAGATTAATAGCTATATGGTCATTCAAGTGAAATTATTATGCCTTAAAACTTAAGGATTTAAACCCCTAATTAATCAATTAACTCCCACATCTCCAATTAACAACAGACTCTAAATTACAATCATATATCTCCCAATACTATGATTGTCTAATGTCCTAAATCAATTATCTCTAATGTCTTAGTGAATAATTAATAACCAAATATCGCATTAATCTCTAGATAATTTCTAATTAATTCAGTTAATACTGCTTCCAAATTAATTAATCAAATTAACCAAGAATTTCTAACAAACCCTATATCAACTCCCGTATCATTAGGGTTTCTAACAATTATAATCCACTAAACAACTATAATTGAAATCATAGAAATTGAAATCATAAATCATCCATATATCTATTAATCCTATAACACGAACACAATCATCATCTCAGCTATCTAGGGTTTTATCAATTCCAATAAATAAATTTAGCTAGCCATGAAATTTGAAATGAAAAAAAACAACTATTAATTGACATTATAAGGAAATTTATAATTGAAAGTATGAATAATTCACAAAATTGCATAAATATAATTAAAATAGATGTCACCAATTATGTAATTGGAAAAGATAAACCTCGATTACAACTACAAAACTTAATCTCCACAACAAAAGCAAAATCTTCTCAATGATCCAAGCGATTCTATAGAAGAATTCTTCAAGAACTATCTAATAACTATTCTACGACTCTCTAAATCTAAGGAAAGTTTGTGTATAAAAAAAGTCTCTCAAACGGTGAAACATAAGACTATTTATAAGAAAAATTAGGGTTGGCTTACATAAGGCTTCTTTTTCATTAAAAAAGGTGGTATAAGCTTCAAGGCTAGTGGCGTAGACTTCAAAGGCTGCCAGTGTACATTGTAGGCTGGATGCCATCAATTCCAAATTGCAACGTGTTGATTCGAACTTCGTTCATTTGCTTAAAACTCCTCTAAATTGTCCATGATTCTACTCTTGAATCTTCTAATTCCTAAAATGTCCAAATGAAAATAATTGAATACCATTTTTTAATGATTTCCATAAAATCAATAATAATTCTATCTAATTTGCACATTAAAACATGAAATATATGCTTTTATCAATCCCTAATTATATAAAATTTCTTGTAATTTTTGCAATTAAACCCTCATCCTAAAATTTTTAGTTCTCTCTAATTTTTTTACTCTTCCAACTGACTAAATGAGTCTCTGTAAAATTTTAGGTATTTATAAAAGTCTTGAGACTTTTTTATGCATTAAATTGAGGTGATCTTTGCTTTATCTCTTCTTTTATTCACTTTCTATTTGTTGCATTTTAGTTGGTCAATTTAGTTTCTCTTTTTCTAAGCTACCACGCCTCAAATCTAGATCATTTCTAATTTTTCTTGATTTTTTCTTTATTAATTATAAATTTTCTTTAATTAATTAACCTTATTTTGATATATTTCACATATTTTAAGTAATTTTGTGTATTTCTACCTACATGTAAAATTATATATAGTACAAATAAATATTCCTAAATATTATTTATGCTATTTCATGATTTTTAATATGCATATAATTTATTTCTATCGATTTGTTAATTATCGTAATTCATTCTAAGCGTTTCCGTTAAATAATAGACAATTTTCATAAAATTCAATATTATATTAATTAATCATTTTATTACTTATTTTCCTAAATTCAAACTTATAGGATCAGTTTTACTAATAATTCTAACTCCATCCATAAATTTGGGTTAAATCGAGCAAATTACTCGATCGCCCTAAATTCTACAAACCGAACCTTAAATAGCTTATTACGGGACTTACAAGTCATCCAGAATAATCAAATGATAAGTTGATCTTGCCACCATAAAAAATTTCAGAAGTGAACTTCAGGTGTGATAGATGGACGACAAACAGCTGCGTTCATGATTTGATTTATGGCCGTTAGCTCAAGGATCTGAAATGCTAATAGTGGCAGTAGCTTGGAACAAACCACATAGGTGGAATGAAAACCAAATTGGCTTCCCTATTAATGATTCAATAATAGCGAAGTTGGGTACCTTTGACCCCATGCTGCAAGAGGTTGACCGTATTGAGGACAAATAGGATAGTTACTAGATGAATGATGCAGACGGTGAAGTAAAAAGCAAGATTGTGTATAAATTCTTGGACGGGAAGGAAATAGTACTAAGATAGTTGATAAATGGGAGTGGGTCTGGAAGACACCAACAATCCCATGTATACAGCACGTGCTCTAGCATATCATCAAAGAAAGCATGCCAACAAAAGATAAATTGGCATCAAGAGGTGTGAATGTAAATGATCCGTGTATATTTTTGCAATGGCGGAAAAGAAGACTTGATCCATGTTTCCTACAATTGCCCTGGTATCAGACAGGTTTGGTGCTCCTTCGGATGGTAGAATTTGCCTATTAACCATAGGTATGAAGACCTAGTAAAATGGATTAGGATAAATGCCTTTTGTAGGAAAATTAAATGGAACCCTTTAACCTGTCCAAGACAAAATTTGTTTCGCTTCATCCTAAGAGGGATATGGCGAAAGAGGAATGACTGTATCTTCTGTAGCAGCACTGAGAACCAAAACTAGATCCAAAGGATACGAAAGGAAGCTCATGAATGGTAGGCGACAAATAGGAGGAGAAAGTTATTGGATGTAAACACCCCAAGGGAATGGACATGGGCAAAACCACCAAGTCGATGGATTAAACTAAATACGGACGCTGTGGAGGACTAGAAGGGAGTCGAGACAACCATAGCAATTGCGGCCAGGGATGCAGATGGAACAGTTGTCGGAGGATGATAGAGGAAACTTGCTGGGATCTCACCACTGGAATCAGAATTAGGTGCCATTTCTCTAACTCTTCAAATGGCGTCAAATAGAAATGGAAAAAGATCATTGTTGAATTAGATAGCTCTCTTGCCACAGACATGATTAAACGTGGATGCGTAGGACTGGCCTTAAACTTAGTAATTATACGATATTGTGTTGAACTTATAAATAAGTTTGCTAATGTGATTCTATGCAAAGTCGGGTGTAAAGCAAATACAGTAGCTAATCAGTTGGCTAAGGAAGGAATGAAGGTCGGAGCAAATTATGTTTTTCAGTTTATTTTTCTAGATTTTATTTCGAATAGCGTTTTGGTTGATTCCGACATGGACTAGAATGTTTGCTATTTTAGGAGGTAGGCCATTAGTATTGAGCCTCTAGGATAGTTTGTGGCACATCTCTTTTCCTTTAATCAAAGTTCTTTTAGTCATTGGAAAAAAAAAAAAAATCTAAAACAAAGCTTTCACGAGGCACCAGCATAAAACTTACAATACTAGTGTAATTATAATGAAAAATTATGGTATGAGCTGTTACATATTTGGAACATAACCGTCTTTGCAACATACAAGTTATTTTGATGCACGAAAACAAAACGAACCATAATGTATAATAATAACAAGATTAATTAATTGAAACCTATCAAAATATACAATGCGTTGTAAATAATTTTATTGACTTCTATTTGATTACTACCTACCATTATTGAACTAGAATCTATCGATATTTTTTTATCTAAATCTCATATTGAAAAAGGAAACTTAATGATACCATACAATAGCCTGTAATTAGATTGTCCTACGAAGATATTGGGCACCTAATTACAATGAGATAATTGTAATGTTCTAATAATTTATATGACTTAGTAAGATAACCATGTAATCTGATAATACAATCACTTATAACATAAGATGCTAATAATAACAATGAATTTTATATCATGGGGAGATTGTTTGATAAAATATAATTAGCAAGATAATTTTAATATACAGTAACAATGTGATCAATTAATTTGTAATTGTTATCTTCTTAGGTTAATATATAGAAAAAGATGTATTTTACTTATGTGAAACAATGAAATTAGAAAAAATAGTACAATAGTATTAAAGTTCTATGAATTATTGTAACAAATACATTTAACAAGATTAAACTTGATAATTGTATGACATTTTACAGTAATATGAAACAAAACTAGAAGATATTTAGTTCATAGAAACGGCATGCAATCATTACAATATACATATATCACTCATAGAAAATAAGAAAATAGATTAGAGCATAAAAGGATAATCAATTTCATATAATTGTTGATCAAAATATGCTTCAAACTCTTTTTATTACCTTAGTCATAATCTACTATCAAAATTAAAACGATTCATTCCCTATGAAAAATTTTTTAGCTAAAAAATGCTTACATACATATAAATGAATTTCCTTATTTAATAATGGAGTGTGCCATAAGGATGTAACTGTAATTATGTATAACTTTATTGTTTTCGGTGATATTGATTAGCACCTAACGAATAGTCAAATGATTTATCAAAGTACATAATGTAGATATTGCCGACACCTTTTTTTTTGTTATAGTTATAATCTATTATATTAATCCTAAAATATTGATTGTCTACAAAATTAGAAACTTCTTATGATATCCTATGAACTACAATGATTATAGTGTGTTGATAATTCATAAAACCTAACATGGGGAAATATAGAATTATTATCATAATAATTCATATTTGTCGAGCTTGAAATTTCGGTTTTTTGGTTATTTTTCTTAATCCAATTCATATCAAACCTTATATCCATTCAATATAAACCCTTAACTAAAAATTAAGGAAAATATGGTTCTTTTGAATTTGTTTTGAAAAATTGGAATCACTATCGAACTTTTATGTAAATTTTAGTTTAAACTTTAATTGAACTGTTTACTTCAAAGCAAGAAACTGTGGATGCTTTGTGCATATTAAATCTATGATAGGGACTGAGAGGTCAATTACTGTCATAGGTTTGTTTACACGATGAAATTGTTGCGACTCTATGACTTTGGGGCATAACATGTACTTTACGGTGATTTAATTAACAACGTTACTATTTATGTACATATGCCAAGTTCCATCTTTCTTTGTTTCAAAGAGGGTGGGAACTGAACATGAACTCATGCTCTCATGTACAAACCCTTTCTTTATAAGTTCATCAACCTGTCACTTCAACTCACTCGCTTCTTCAAGGCTCAATCGATAGGCAGACCTATTAGGTAGTATAGCCCTTAAGACAAGATTGATATAATGTTCAATGCCCTTCATAAGAGGTAATTCCTTAGGGAATACATCTTCAAACTCAATCAACAGTTTTTGCACACTCTTAGATACCTGCATATCAGTAGCCACTCCTAATGCCTACCTAATGCATAATAAATACGCAAGCTCTTGTGAATGAACTACTCATTCGACCTCCCTCTAAGTCAATACCATCAAGTTCTCTTTCTTCTATCCTAACTTCTTTCCTACATGTGTTGCTCTCATCTCATTAAGATTCATGCGATGCAATCTAATGTGTTGACCTTTCATTACAAAGGAGTATGTATTGGGTCTTCCTCATGATGAACATCTCGATCGAATAACCATGAACTCCTTAGCAATATGGCAAAGGCATTCATAGGCATCACGTCACATTCAATCTCATTAATATAGATATTTTTAATTGAAAACAGCAACTTCACTCACTTATTAACACACACAGTACCCTTATCATTAAGCTAATGTAGCTTATAGGGGTAGTGGTGATTAATTGTAGGTAATTTGAGTTTCTCCATTGGGGAGGCAAATGCTACATTAGTACAGCTACCCCATCAATAATAACAGTATGTACTTGCTCCCCTACACGACACTTGATGTGGAAAAGATTTTCACGCAGTTCATTAGTGGTCATAGCCTCTGTAGTCAGTACTTACCTTACCGCCAAGGATACGCAATGTCCACCCTCTCCACTATGGTCATAGATATCATGTCCACCAAAAACTTCTTCCTATTCCTCTATATGTTGCATCTTATCATCACTCTCAACCAATCCATCCACCATCATCATGACCCTTTGGTTAGGGAATTGTGCTACCATATGCCCTTAATCTAGACATTTAAGATATTTAATTTGGCTACTCCTACACCCAGTCAACTGCTGATCTACACCCTATGCATCAGGATTGGAAGGGGTTCTATTTCTTCCTTTTTCTCAATGCTATACCCTTCTCTCTCCTCCTCCGGTAGTTACACCATGAACTAGCCTTTTCTCCTCACTACTTACATAGGCTTGAGATTCAAATTCATTCCTCTTCATCATTATTGCTCTACCTTCTATGCTAACTTTATCGCATCATTCAAAGATTTCACCTTCTACAACTTAACAATACTACTAATCTCAAACTTCAATTCCTTAATACATTTAGAGATTGTGTATTCTTGGGGTTCTACCACAATATAGTGTATCATAAGCATCTCGAACTCGTACACATAATCGTCTATGCTCATACCACTCTATTATAGAGTTTGCAATATATCAAATAACTCTTGCATATAGTATTCTAGTACAAAGCGTTGGGACGTTGTTTACTTCATCTCAGCCTGTAAGAATTTCTCCTTCCCCTTATCGTTTCCTACTCACCAACAGATTACTCCACCATAACGTGGCATAGCTATTAAATTCTAAGGCTACTAATCGGACTTTAGTACGCTCATCGTACTCATAGCATTCAAACACCTTCTCTACTTGCTGTACCTAATTAAGATAAATATCTACTAATCTGGTTGCTTTAAATGGTAAGATTCTTAATTTAATTGTTTTTACCTTTGGAACATTGTTGTCAGCACCCTGAATATTACCATCTAACTCAAATTATCATCTACTTGCTCCAGGTTCACATTATGTGGTAGAATATGGCCTTACAGTTACTCCTATAGACTTAGTTCACATCGGTATACTTGACTCAATCACTTTGAAGTATCCAATTTTGTACCTGTTATTAATTAAACCTATGTTAGAGCTTTTCAAAATGCCTGCTTAAGAACACTAATAGTTTATAAATTATTAAAATAGCTATATTTCAAATAAATTGTTATACAACAAAAGTTGCTAGCGTTCTTAAAATGTTTATAAAAACCACTGGTTTTGGCATTTATGTATAATACGTTGGAAACCAATGGGTACCTTTAGAATATCATATGCCAGTTAGTTCTATAGAAGGCTAAAGATGGTTAAGCAAACGTCCAGGTCTTGCAAGTCTTTAATTTTCCTCACTCCCTAGTCAAAGTACACTATCTTAAAGATAGTTATAGTATGTCCTCCTTAATCCTTAGTTAACCTACAGTAAGGTCTATAAGGATGTGAGCTATGCCAGTTAGTTTCTATAGAAGGCTAAAGATGGTTAAGCAAACGTCCAGGTCTTGCAAGTCTTTAATTTTCCTCACTCCCTGGTCAAAGTACACTATCTTAAAGATAGTTATAGTATGTCCT
Organism: Lumnitzera racemosa; assembly: GCA_024138005.1. Classification (NCBI taxonomy): domain Eukaryota; kingdom Viridiplantae; phylum Streptophyta; class Magnoliopsida; order Myrtales; family Combretaceae; genus Lumnitzera; species Lumnitzera racemosa. Next base: position 94,385,773 of record JAMXBC010000009.1, read on the forward strand.
CCTTAATCCTTAGTTAACCTACAGTAAGGTCTATAAGGATGTGAGCACAACTAGCTTAAGTATGGTTTTCAATCAATATATTTTGATGAGATGCAACGCAAACAAGTAAATACCATTGCATGATGTTATTTGGTCAATTGTGAGATTAAAGAAATTGCGTATGCTCTGATTAAGGTTAAGTAGCTTGACACCACGTGCTTTTGAATCAAAACCAAACCGATGCCTATACAATGGAGAACACCCTCTACCTATGACTCCTTTTGAACCATGCCCCCGACCTCCTATCATATCTCTTAGTTTGACTAAAGATAAGGAAAGAACCATTTCATCTATTCTCATCAAAGGGAGTCTATGTTTGATTTGAGAATCCTAGTCATTTTATCCTAGTATTTGCTATGCATGTCCAGTTAGCTAAAAGGTTAGTCTTTAGTTACATCCAGTTAGGTGGTGACCAACTATTTCATAAAGTAAAGCAAATTAAATATGAATATATAAAGCAGTACTTAAGTCTACAATTTAAATGACAATGACACATGAGGTATGCATACATTCAACTAAGTTACAAACACAACAAAAAAAACTCCTAAGTCTTTGAATACTATAACATAGTACTCCAATGTTCCATGAAGTATGGATCTTAACTTACCTGTACTAACGCTCACTCCAATAGGTCTATACTGTCAATGTTTTGTTCACATGGAAATCCTATATACAACAAAACTCAAATTTAGTTTTTGTAAGATTTACAAAGACATTAAAGTTCTATTTAGTTCTTTGTATTATCATACAACTTTGATAAATACATATTATTTATATGTAGTTATATTTATATATGTACTTAATTATTATAGTTTTATTATATAAGTTATTTAATATTAATGATTTGCGTAGTTATCTTATTACTTGTAATAAATTGTTTTAATTGAATTAAACTGTATCTTTAATTGGTTAAATTATACTTCAATTATGGAAAAGTTATCATAGTATGATAATAATAATAATAATAATAATATTATAGAAATATCTATTTTATTACCTAAAATTATCCAATTTTAGTAAAATTAGTATCGTTGAATTCATATGAACTCGATGATATGTAATAAGTGTTTTATTTTAAAAGACCAGCTCTAAATGATATTCTTAATTCTATCCTACACATAAGCCCATACAACAAGAATTATCATATTATTTCCATATTATCTAAATAGAATATATTTTATATAATTTCCTAGTATAGCTTAGTAAAATATGTATTATTTAGCCCCAGTGCGAGTATATCATAGCTTAAGTCATATAATATCACAAAATATGATAGAAACCCCTTTTAATTACATCTGACCAACATAGATATGTTTAAGATTTGATCAAATAATTATCTTATTTTAACCTAGCATTACTAAAAACTTGTCTCGAGTAGTACATTAGGTCATTTAACTAGAAAATTTTGTAATAAATAGTTAAGATTGTTAAATAATTCCACAAAAAAATTTATATGCTAAGAAAAATATAGGGAATTCAACTAGTAACTTGTTTCATGAAATCAAGTTTATTACAATATGTAAAATTACATTTTTTCCCCTAAATTACGATTAACTAAGCAAATAAACATACATATATATTTATTAATTAATTAATAATTACTAGGAGTTGTTTGTTATTAAAACTATTTATAAAATAGTCTCATAAGATAAAGTTTACAAATGGCTAATGTGCATATATATACACCCTCATTATGGCTAATTACACTAGTGCATGTGTAGTAGATAATATACACATGTATATCTATAAAGGGTGTACGTATATATTGTAAATATATATAAATAATATGTTTAACCTATAAAGATAGAGGTATATAGATATGGTAAGCATATAATATATAAATTGCCTATGGAAGTTGGTATATTAATTACATATTGAGTATAGCTAGGGGAATGCATATATGCTTAATGTTATATAATTGTATGATACTTAACATACTTATAGATGCTACGGGTACATATATAATTTTCTTATAGACAATAAACTTTATGTTCACATACTATATTTTAAGTAATTATTAATATAGATGATTAAATATTAGTTGAACTCGTAAAGAAAAACGGTCTTCAATTTCATAGTCAAAGGCACCTTCGAAAAATGTCACATTATGGCGATAGTTTCCTTAAACGTTGTAAGCTTTCTGAATTATTACATATCTACAAACACACATTAATAAATCAATAATATGTTGTTTAAACATTCTATATAAGATTTAGCTTATAAACTTAATCAATTCATTCGTTTCCTATTATTAACCAAAATCGATAAAAGCATCTTACTAATTACAATAGTTTATTGCTTCAACTTCTATTTCTTCCAATCCTGACATTATATTTATTAAAAATATGTATTAAGTAGTTTTATAAAATTCATAATTGAATCAATGTCAATTACTGGAACAACTATCAATTAAACTTACCTCTTTAGATATAATACCTTTCTTTTTTTTTCGATTAGAATAACATTTGATACATTTTCTTTCCAATTCTTTGACACCCATAGAAAGGGAGATAGAGACCTTCCATTTTCCATGATGTGTTTCTTTAATACTTGCTCCCATATAAAGTTATTATATTTCCTAGGAACTTATTCAATTAATAAGCTCTGCGTCTCTCTTGAGTCATCTAATATGGAGAACTTATTGCCCTACTAAAGCAGTTTACTATAGTTATTCAACCTTGTATTTTCATTCTTGTTGTACCTAATTTAGTGGGAATCAAGCAAATTTGATGGTGGTAGAAATATCTTTACTCATAGGTTGCAGTAGGTTTTGTCGGATTATAAGTTAAAAGTAATAATAATATTACATATGAATGCATATGTCTTCGTTGCCGATCCACATGTCTCTATCCCCTATATTTTGATATACATCATCATTACTAACAAATTCTGGCAATAGAAATACTTACTTTTCAATATGTGGTTGACATGAGATAATTCTTATCACATGGTCCCAATTAGTTTCTAGCAATGAAAGTTGCTACGTATCCATATATGACAATTGCCATAATATTAAGTCAACTTAACATATTTCTATCATGTTTTGCAAATTCTTAATAGATGATTCATCCAGAGGTAGCCATAAACCACTGCCATGAATGGAGCGACATTGCATTTTAATGTTTTATTATACTTTATATTAATAACTATAGTAATTGTCAACGGCATATTTTACCTATAATAATGATATATGCTACCATATGTATATTTTTACTGAATATATATCACCTTTAAACAACATTTTGTATCATACTTTTATTTTTATAGACTAATTAATTTATCATCAAGGTATTCAAAGTTCAAATTTCGAGTTTTTGATAAATAATGAGTTTTAACAATAAATTCATATTTTAATTAAATTAAAGCTTCAGTAAACTTAATTTTGTTAGAAAAACTATGCAGTCGCTTCCTTAAACTTTTGTGACCTCATCATAAAGTTTGACTTGAAATGGATAATGTTATATAATATCCTAAATAAAGTTTGACTTGAAATAGATAATGTTATCTAATGTCCTAAATTTTTGGGCTCATAAATATATATATATATATATACTTATACATTCATTAGTTATACATCTTCACATCATATTAATATTTTTATGAGTCAAATAATTTATATGTTTATAAATTTTTGTTTTAATTTATGAGTATATTTATTATATATACATCGTATATTAACAAGTGTATATAAATATATTCATATAGTCTTTTATACAATATTATTCACTTTTATAGCTTAAATATTTATCTCTATGGCCTCGTAGTATTTCACGGTTCAGTTTTAGGAGTTCCAATGGGTTTTATACTATATTGAATAACTACCCTTCTAAGGTTAAATTAAGATTTTATGAAATTATTTTTAAAATCCTACTTTATTGAGTCATTTCTGCTAACTTTTTTTTACCTAATCGTAAAATTTGAACCCAATTGGATAAATTTTTCCAAAAGTCCTAAATTTAGGTACGGTTGCCCTAAATGCAACTTTATAGGCTCACAAAAAGTAAATTCTCACTATTTTGATTATATTCTTAATATTTTATTATGTTTTTTTATTTCCAAGCCTACAGGATCTCCTTAATTAAGGTTATCAAATTCCTCCTAAATTTCTAACCTAATCAGGTTACCTTCCTGAGCATCCTAAATCAAATGTCAACCCTAGTCTTATAAAAACAAGGCCTTGCCCTAATATTTAGATATCCATATCCTAAGTGCTAATTTGTGGGATATCACATTATGCTTCACTTCATCTTATCGCCCCTCTGATAACTATTATTTTAAATACGTTTCACATGGTGATTTTATAGTATTTCCCTTACATCTTTAGTTTTCTTTAAAGAAATTGATACTTAATTGAGCAAAATTTTGATTTCAAGGTTTGAACACGTTATTGGATTGAAAACGAAGAAAAGGAATCAAGTTTTACTCAATTTGGAGTTCAAATGAATAAGTTATGAAGTTTTGAAGTTACATAAATAATAAGAATTTAGGTCAGAAAGTTACATAGTCTGGGACACAACTGTGTCCCCAGGCTATGTCCATCTAGGAAGATTTGCCAAGGTCAGAAAGTTATACGACCTAGGTACACAACTGTATCTCAGGCTGTGTCTGGTGATGAAAAAAGAAACCTTACAATACATTATAAAAGGACATACTAGGGTTTCGCACAAAAGTTTTTTACATTAAAAAGAGAAAAGACTTAAAGAGAAAGAGAAGAAAAAGGCAAAAGCAACACTCAACTTCAAGATTGAAGAGATTTTGCATCAACAAAAGAAGTTTTTCATGTTTTATTTATTGATTTTGTTGGGTTTCGCACAAAAGTTTTTTACATTAAAAAGAGAAAAGACTTAAAGAGAAGGAGAAGAAAAAGGCGAAAGCAACACTCAACTTCAAGATTGAAGAGATTTTTCATCAACAAAAAGAGTTTTTCATGTTTTATTTATTGATTTTGTTTCAATTCATTTTTAGTTTCATTATAATAGCTTAAAATTCTTATATTTAGGATTATGGAACCTAGGGCTTCATGTGACTATTAGATTGATTGATAATTTTCAATAAAATTTCTATCTTTTCTTAATTCAATTATGTTATTTAACTGTTAATTAATATTTCTAGGGTATCAATCTATAATATTATGCATGATAATTAAGAAATCACATGTGTAATGAGATCTTGACATAATTGGAGAGAATTACATGTGTACTTAGAGATAAAAAACATGTTTCTTCCGGAAAGTTGTTCTTTTGTGTGGGAATTCATTATACATTAATGCGATTCTAAATTATATTACTGAGTGAAGAGATTCTGGTAAATAATTTAAGATTAGAGTTAATATGCTTGAGAAAGGTGTTAACTTTAATTGTGAATCCTTCCGATCAAGAATAATAGAGATTGAATTAGATACATTCTAAGCAATCACATGTTAAATACTAGGGGAAATAATTCTTAAATACGTCATTTGCCTTCTTGAAGTTGTTCTTAGTTTTATCGCTTTCTAAATTTCTTTATCAAGTCTCATAATTAAGTTAGTTTGTTAATTTTAGTATTTTTAATTCATTTAACTCATCACAATTTTCCGGTTAGATAATAGAGCTAAGGTTAATATTAGTACTCGAAGTCTCTAAGGGATCGACTCGAACTCACATCCGCTATATTAAAACTGATAGGTGCACTTGCCTTGTATCAAGTTTTTGGTATCGCTACTGGGGACTTTCGATATTGAGAACATTAGTTGCTTTATTACTTTAACCAATTTTTTTCTTTCTCTTTTGTTTTCATTGTTTATTTTTATTACCTAGAGCTGCAATTGATTCTATATTTCTTACCCTTGTAGTGCACGACCCGAAGCAACTTGGAAGATTTGGTAGAACTTAATCCTGAAATTGAAAGAACTATCCTTCAAAATTTGAGATTACGACCTAAACAAACTGTAGCTACCATAGAAGACAACTCAATCATTGAGATTAAGGAAGAGGGTGAAGAGACTAACACTAAATTCATCAATCAAGAAGATCTACCGCACATGACTAACAATGGTAATGAAGCAAATCGGACTATGTCCAACTATTCAAGGCTTACACTTATTGGAGCTGACTTTAGTATCACAAAGCTAACCGTCGCGGCTAATAACTTCCAAATTGCACCTAACTTCATACAAATGATGCAACAATATGTTCAGTTCGATGATCTCCAAGATGAAGATCCTAATACTCACATCTTTAGCTTTCTAGAGATTTGTGATACATTTAAAATCAACGGGGCCACGGATGATGCCTTCCGACTACGGCTATATCCTTTTTCCTTGAAAGGTAGAGCAAAGCAGTGATTAAACTCCCTACCACGAAATTCAATCACAACTTAGAATGAATTGGTAGAGAAATTTTTGGATAAGTATTCCCCACTTGCGAAGACCGCTAAACTTCGGAACGACATTTCTTGTTTCGCCCAATTAGAAGCAGAGACTCTATATGATACTTGGAGGGGTTCAAGGACTTGCTTAGGAGGGCCCACATCATGGCCTCCCACTATGAATGTAGATTCAGACCTACTATAATGGTCTCAATTTATCTACAAGACAGATGATTGATGTATCCACAGGAGGTACTTTGAATACAAAGACACCTAAGCAAGTACCAACCTGATTGAAGGAATAGCAATGAACAATTATTAATAGGAAATCCCTAGAGCCAAGCAAAAGGTTATGGGAATTTATGATGTGAACTTGACTACTACTCTAGCAGCTAAGGTGGATCTATTGAGTAAGAAGATTGATGCACTCTCTATTGGCCCTCAACAAGTACAATCGGATGTAGATGACTTTGGCATGTAGGGTTATAGAGTACAAGTACAACTGGAATAAGTGGATTATGTAGGAAATCTACCCATGCAACAAAATAACCCCTACAGCAACACTTATAATCCTAGATGGAGGAATCATCCTAATTTCTCATGGGGAAACCAAAACCAAGGCCAGCAAAAGACCAACTTTGGCGCACCTGGATTTCAAAGACCATTACCACCTCCTCTTTCTCAAGAAAAGAAGTCTAATGTGGAAGAACTTCTCAATAAATATATTCAAGGCAATGAAGCTCGGCTATCCAACATTGAATCATCGTTGAGAAATCAAGAGGCTTCCAATAGCAATCTTGAGAATCAAATTGGTCAACTTGCAAAAATGATCTCTAAGAGGCAATAAAGGACACTTCCAGGGAATACCGAGGTCAATCCTAGGGAACATGTTAATACAGCGACCTTGAGAAGTGGTAGAAAACTGCAAGTAGAGAAGAAGGATGGTGAGGAAGTAGTTAAGAAAGAAATGGAAGTCAACCATAAGGAAGATGCAAAGCCACTAAAATCAAAAGAAAGTATGGAATCATCGAAAGTGAAGGAGTACAAGCCTCCCATCCCTTAGCCGCAGCGCCTTAAGCAAAGTTACACTGATCAGAATAAGGAATTCGGTAAATTGCTTGATGTTTTCAAACAATTACACATTAACTTACCTCTTGTTGATGTCATCTTGCAAATGCCAAAGTATGCGAAATTTCTAAAAGATTTTCTATTGAATAAGAAGAAGTTAGAGGAGCTTACAACCATCACATTGAACGGGGAATGCTCGGCACTTCCCCAGAAAAAGCTACCACAAAAATTAAACGATCTAGGGAGTTTCACTATTCCTAGAATGCTTGGCAATTTGTTAGTAAAAAATGCTTTGGTAGACTTAGGAACTAGTATAAATTTGATGCCATATAAATTGTTCAAAAAGCTAAAGTTAGGAGAACCTAAATTAACGCGTATGAGTCTTTAATTAGCCAATAAGTCTATCACATACCCTAGAGGCATCATAGAGGATGTTTTAGTGCAAGTAGACCAATTCATCTTTCTTGTGGATTTTGTTTGAGGTGCCAATCATTTTAGGTCGACTCTTCCTAGCCACTACTAGGGCTGTTTTTTATGTTAGTGAGCATAAGTTGATATTATAAGTTGGGGATGATGAAATAGTTTTTAAAACTCTAGAGGAAACGAACAAATTTCTTAATTTAGAGGACACATGTCACAATGTTAATGCCACTAATGTTGTTATATCTACATATGTGCAGGAAACGCTTGCCAATGATTCCTCAAGCTATTGCTTGCAAAAGGGAGATGAAAATTTGGTAACCAACCCTAATCGTGCAGCAATGGTAGCTCAAATAGAAGTTCATGAATCCATTGTTGACAAGAAATGGATTGATCCACTCCATAAGCCAAAGGATCTTAAGTTAAGATCCTTCAACGAGAAGCCACCAATTTTGGAACCAAAACTATCAAGAAATCATTTATAACATGTCTTTACGGTGAAAAGTTCAAAACTCCCAATGATAACCACATCTAAGCTAGAAGCGGACAAAATGAAGAAATTTAGGCTACATGAATTTGATAAGTGGCACGATAAGGAGAGAAACTATGGAAGTTATGCACCAATGAAATGAAATTGACAAGGTCGATGGCCGAAGGGTAAATTTACACTTATATGAAGAGTTCAAAAGCAAGATACAGGAAGAGTCCTATCTCCACCTGGATGAAGAATCATGAATTACAAAACGTATCCCGTCAAGCTATCGACGTTAACTATAGCACTTCTTGGAAGACAACCAATGTCTAACTTTGCTCACACTTTAGTTCTTTAAGTTTATTCCATTTTATTTTTCTTTTATCTAACTTTGCTTTGCTTTGCTTCTTTTAATTTGCTTCAATTTTAGTCATAGGCTTTTCTTTTTAGTTAAATTTTTTTTTCTTTCTTTAGTTTTCTTTGTCTTCTTTTTCCAGTTTAAGTACTTTTATTTCTTTAAGTTTCTTTTGTTTTTAAATTCATGAATTTAGGCTAGGCAAAAAAAAAAAAAAAAGAAAGTTACACGGGCATGGGATATGGCTGTATCCCAACCCGTGTCCATCCAGGCCCCTTCAATGGACCATCACCATAGAAAGTTACACGGGCGTGGGACACGGTTGTGTCCCAGCACGTGTGCGCCCAGCCATATGCCCCCACGATAGGAAGTTACAAAGGCGTGGGACATGATTGTGTCCCAGCCCGTGTGTACCTAGCAACATACATTCACAATAGATAGTTATACAGGTGTGGGACACAATTGTGTCCCCGCCCGTGTTCACCTAGGAAAGGCACCCAAAATAGAAAGTTACATGGGTGTGGGATATAGTCGTATCCCAGCCCGTGTTTGCCCAGCATCCACTCAACCTTAATACACGTTCTACACAACAATGCCAAAGCATAAACACAAACAACTTCATTTCACATTTCATTTTTTTTTTTCCACCTTCTCCCCACGTTTTACTTTTCATCAACACATTTCTTCATCCAATCCAACCTGATCCAAGTAAGTTCATCTCATTTTTTTTATGCCCTCTCTTGTTCATGCTTTGTTTTCATCATTGTTTAGGCATGCGTCGGTAACTGAAATTTAGGTCTTTTATGAATAGGTACATGAATTTTGTTTGAGAATTTAGTTGGTTTTTTGTGTTGATAGATTTACATGCCTTTATGATGCCCTTTATGGCTAGATATTATTTTATGATCTATCAAACACGAATTCTGTTTGCAAATTCAATGCCAACTATTCAACGATGACAGTTAGGGTTAAAATTGTAAAAGTGATTTTGGGACATTTAGAGTTTTTAACGTGTTGGGACGCCTTCTTTTCAAAAAGATTGTAATGTAATGAGTCTAATGTATAATTAGTTGGATAAATTTACTAGCCATTTCTTTCACACCAACTAGTTTTATGGATGTACTCTACATATTTGTTCAAATGTCCCAATGAGAATTCTTTCAATATCCATCACTTTTACTCCTTTATAACTTTATCTTAGTTTGAACTAAGTATGGCAAAGATGAGCATTTTTTATTTGGTGTGGTGTTTCTTATTAAGTAATCAATGAAAAATTGTGAAAAGTAGATCTTCAAAAGAGGTCCAAATCTGTTACATCATCTTCCACTCATGAGGGCACTATTGTCGAGCTACTAGCCACCCTTTCTCCACTAAAGTATATTATGCTTCAAGGTAAGGAAGTATTAGTTTCTTTTTCAATACATGTATTTCCTTTTTCTCTATGATTTTTTTTTTTTAAATTGTTTCATATCTTGCTATTATGCTTTCTTAGTTATACATTGAGAACAATGTACGTTATTAAGTGTAAAGAAAGAATATATATGAATTTGTTACTATTTAGGAGATCAATTATTCATATTTGACCCAATTAATTTTTAAGTTAACTTACAATAGGTGATTAACAAGTATTGGGCCAGATCAACTATGTCATCTTGATCATTATTGATCTTATTATACTTTACTAAAATTGATTAGTCAAATCTTTGGAGGGCAAAGTTACAAGTTATTTAGCTTGGGACTTTAAGACTTGAGATCGAAACAACATCACTAGTTGAGAGTTAGTCATAGTTATTTTTAAGTTTACTTTTATGTATACCTTTCTCTTGAAAATTTTTAGAGCCCTATAATTTTTAGCAAACAAACAAATGAAATTCTTCTTCTAAGAAACCCCTGAAAATCATAATGATTAGAGGTAAAAAGTAATAACAAGTCTATGAATAGTAAAAAAAATTGTTAAGGATTCGTCTTGGTCCGTCAGAAAAGCAAGATTGAGTCCCAATGCCAATATTAATGAAAAAAAAAATTGGTATGGATCGGCCTTAATCCGTCAGAAGAGCAAAGTTCTTTCCCACTATCAATATAAGGGATAAGTTGGTATGGATCAGTCTTGGTCCGTTAGAAGAGCGAGATTCTTTCTCTCTACCAATACAATTGTCCATTAAATAAAGTAAATTTAAAAATCTCCCATCAAAAGCATGAACTAGGAGGATGATCAGAGGATGAGTGGATGTAAAGTGTGTTTATTTTGGATTATGTCACTTGGTGAGATTGAAGAGAGAATTGTATACACTTAGTCAAATGGATAAAACTTTTATGACTCTTTTCCAGTTGGCAAGATGTTAAATCTAATTTCTAGTTTAGGAATCCTTAATTAAATAACTTGGGTAAACTTTGATTTCCATAAATTAACTAATGAACTCTAGCATTAAGTATTGTTGGAGCATTTAAAAATGGTCAGGTGAAATTATGACATTGTTACGGTTGAAATTGCTTGACTTTATTATTGCAAGTTAATTGTAAATGATTTTCTTACCTTTCTTCGAGTTAAGTGTATTTGTTTACCGGTTTCCTAAGTAGTGAGAAATTTTTTTTAGCATTTCTTGTCTTAAAACTTTTGTTTTGATTTATTTGCTTGAGGACAAGCAAATGCTCAAGTTTAGGGAAGTTTAATAACTATTATTTTAAATACATTCCACATGGTGATTTTATAGTATTTCCCTTATATCTTTAGTTTTCTTTAAATAAATTGATACTTAATTGAGTAAAATTTTGATTTCAAGGTTTAAACGCATTCTTAGATCGAAAATGAAGAAAAAGAATCAAGTTTCACTCAATTTGAAGTTCAAATGAATGAGTTTTGAAGTTTTGAAGTTTTGAAGTTACATAAACAATAGGAATTTAGGTCAGAAAGTTACACAGTCTGGAACACAACTGTATTTCTAGGTTATGTCCATCCAGGAAGATTTGCCAAGATCAGAAAGTTACATGACCTGGGGATACAACTATATCCCAAGCTGTGTCTGGTGACGAAAAAAAAAAACCTTACAATACATTATAAAAGGATATACTAGGGTTTCGCACAAAAGTTTTTTACATTAAAAAGAGAAAAGACATGAAGAGAAGGAGAAGAAAAAGGCGAAAGCAACACTCAACTTCAAGATTGAAGAGATTTTTCATCAACAAAAAGAGTTTTTCATGTTTTAGTTATTGATTTTGTTGCAATTCATTTTTAGTTTCATTATGATAGCTTAAAATTTTTGTATTTAGGATTATGAAACCTAAGGTTTCATGTTACTATTAGATTGATTGATAATTTTCAATAAAATTTCTATCTTTTCTTGATTCAATATTGTTAATTGATATTTCTAGGGTATCAATCTATGATATTATGCATGATGATTGAGAAATCATATGTGTAACGAGATCTTGACATAATTAGAGAAAATTACATGTGTACTTAGAGATAAGAAACATGTTTCTTCTGGAAAGTTGTTCTTTTGTGTGGGAATTTATTATACATTAAAGCGATTCTAAATTATATTACTGAATGAAGAGATTCCGGTAAATAATTTAGAATTAGGGTTAATATGCTTGAGAAAGGTGTTAACTTTAATTGTAAACCCCTCCGATCAAGAATAATAGAGATTGAATTAGATACATTTTAAGCGATCACATGTTAAATACTAGGGAAAATAATTCCTAAATACGTTATTTGCCTTCTTGAAGTCGTTCTTAGTTTTATCACTATCTAAATTGCTTAATCAAGTTTCATAATTAAGTTAGTTTGTTAATTTTAGTATTTTTAATTCATTCAACTCATCACAATTTTCCAGTTAGATAATAGAGCTAAGGTTAATATCAGTACTCGAAATCTCCGATGGATCGACTCGGACTCACATCTGCTATATTAAAACCGATAGGTGCACTTACCTTGTATCACCCTCCAATCCATCAATTCAAGTATTCATTCTTATGATTTGATCAATTAGTGCATAAAGAGCAGCTTCGATGCCTTAAGAGCCTTCAATATTAACTACATTACTAGATTGGCTTTGGCTTCCAAACATATTGAATCAATCTCGCTACACTATATATATACGCCTACCCTTTGCTATAACTTACACTCTAATACTAAAAAGAAGGTGTCACCTAAGGAGACAACCATTACTAAAATTAAGTTCTAGACAAAAGAATTAAAAAATAATATTTTTAGAGTTTTGTGTAGGGTTTGGGGAAATTCGATATGGATGGCATTCTAACAAATATGAGGCATTGTTAGAATTTGATCTACACCTAGTAATTTGATATTACGCACAAATTAGTTGGATGGTTTGTGCTCCAACAAATTACAAGGGATTTAATAAGAATAAAGTTATTGAAAGAACACAAACAAAAGGGATAATTTCATTCAATGATAAAATAATGACAAGCTTACAAGAGTATTTACAGCTCTAGGCTAAAAATAGGAAACAACTAAAATAAATAAATAACCGAGTCTCAAAATAAAGCGAACAAAATTACACGTTCCGAATTGGTTTCAATCATGCCGTAGGATCTTCAAGCATCATAAACGTCGTGTGTATGACGAACTGCACACCTACCTACCGTATAGGCCTTTACACAAAACCTGGAGGCCAAATCCATCACAGTAGATGCCGTTGCTGTATTTCTCTAGGCCCTCACACGCCATATAGTTAGTTTGTCCGGCTTCCTTTGCTCCCGTGATTCGAAACTCCCACTATATTGCAATACGCATCCAGTTCACTAAGTGAAATACACACTCTGTCAGTAAAACTTCTACAATGCATGTCAAACTCATCAATCATATGTTTCTCCTCTTCACCCGGCATGCTACTAATTATCCTATTCAATAAATTCTACAATCCCCATGCTTGGGCTCGAGTCATAGGGCCTTAAGCTAGATGCCTCATATCACTCGCTCTCTCTCTTTCTCCCTAAGCAAGTCTCATTCATGGCAATTGGCATTTGATTTTTCACAAATTTGACAAATCAATCTGGTAATTTTCTTAGTAAAAAGGTCGTGGTTAAGAAAGAAGATTCTATGAATGATATAACTCGTTTCTCTAATATAACAATCATGTCATTCTTCTTAACAGCCCCGGGTACATTGAAACTATTGCACAAGGTGGATTAGATGTTCAACCATTGTTAAACAGGTCCTTGCTGGTGGCACCCTACTTTCATGCTTATCAGCAGGTTTCTTACATGATATTGCAGAGGGTATCTCCCGTTAACCATTCTAAGGGAAACTATGTGAAGCGGGTGGTTGTCATTATCAGCTTAGTCCTCTTCTTCCGAACGCCTGTTTCACCTTTCAGTTCTCTTGGCACTGGCATAGCTCTGGCTGGAGTTTTCATGTGCTCTAGGATGAAGCGAATCAAGGCAAAGGCAAAGGCAGCCTGAAGCTAGGAAATCCGTCTAAAATTTTGCCATAAGATTTGATAGTTAGGTGATTTGCTTTGTTCTCGACTTTATGAGGTATATGGATATGCTCATTATATGTTCGAAAAAAAAAAAAAAGGAAACTCTTGTTTCTTATATATGTATGTATTCTATGATCAATTAAGACATATGAACCCTATAATATAACACCTACACTTTGCTGATATATCTTGGAAGTTCCCATCATTCAACCAAAAAGTTTGCCATCTTGTAATCATGCAAAAGTAAGCCCTTAAATGTTGAAATCAATCAGAATTATGTAATGTATATACTCTTAATATGCACTAAAACCAATCACTTTATTATTAATTCACTTTCTTGTTTTAGTATACACAAACACACTCACACTCTGTTATTGTTTCTCACTACACTTTCACACACATACAACCTTCTATCTATTTCACATTGAACTACTTTTTTGTTTGTATTATTGTTACACCCTCCGGTAGTTAAAACTATTGTATTTATACTTGTTTGTTCACTATCCGCCCCTTCACTACACAAGCTATATTACACGCACACATTAGCACACCCCCTTAATACAAATTGTGTTGATATCCGCTAAGTGATCTCATCCCAACAAGTGTCCTAACTGCTCAAACTTTTTAGTCTTCAAAGGCTTCATTAAAATATCAGCTTGCTATTCTACAGTACTGCAATACATCAATTTTAACTTTCCTTGATTCACTTAGTCTTTTAGGTAGTGAATTTTGGTTTCAATATGTTTGCTTCAACCATAGGCAGTAGGATGAAGAGCCAAATTTATTGTGGATTTATTATCAATTCTCAATTCGAAAGGACTTTCAACATTCACTTTCATCTGATTAAGCGGTGTTGTGAGCCACATTACTTCACATGCAGCAATAAAGGCTACTATGTACTTTGCCTCACAAGAAGATAGTGCAAACACCTTTTGCTTCTTTAAGCTCTACGTAAAAGGAGAATCACAACACTTAAACAAATATCCGGTCATACTTCTCCTCTCCACCTTATCACCACACCAATCCAAATAAAAAAATCCAACAACACTTACTATACTGTTGTTGTTCCCCGTTCGAAGTAATACTCTATAATCCAGAGTCCCCTTAATATATCAAAGTATTCTCTTAGCAGCTAACATATGAGATTACTTAGGTTATTCCATGAATCCACTGATTAATCCCACCGCAAATGTAATGTCTAGCTTACTATTACACAAAAACCTTAGAGAACCGATCATTTGTCTAAACATTGCTGCATCTACTAACTTTACTTCTTCACTTTTCACAAGCTTAACATTTGGTTCAACTGGTGTTGAAACTAGATTACAATATACCATTCTAAACCATTTCAAAATATCTTTTGCATATTTAGTCTGATGGAACAAAACATCCCTTCAACTTGTGTAAATTCAAGCCCTAAGAAATATGTCAACTTTCCCAAGTCAAACATCTCAAATTCAGACTTCACCACCTTCTTAGAATTATTAATGTCCAAATCATCAGTTTTAGTAACAAAGAGATCATCAACATGCAAGCATACAATAAGTGTTTCAATTCTTCCTTTTACATCAAATTCAACCTTTTGTTTTATGTATACCCTATACTCACAACTACACTGCTCAAAGTCTTGTTGTACTAAAAATGTATCAATCATCTTGTTTCATGCTCGTGAAGCTTGTTTCAACCCATACAATGCTTTCTTTAATCTAAACACTTTATCTTCACATCCCTTTATCTCAAATCTAGGGGGTTAGTGCACATAAACTTCTTCCTCAAGCAGACCATTTAGAAAAGTTGACTTAACATCCATCTAAAAAATCATCCATTCATTGAAACTAGTAAGTACAGCCACTAATCTTACTGTTTCAATCCTAGCTACCAGTGAAAACACTATAATAAAACCCAATCTAGCCCTTTATAGGAATCCTTTGGCCATAAGTCTGGCCTTATACTTCACAATTGAGCCATCTTCATTTTTACCTTGTAGATCTACTTAACATCAATTGGTTTCTTATTACTCGACAATTCTACCAAGTCCCATGTTTGATTTTTCTTAATAGATAGTAATTCTTCCTTTATAGCATCAATCCACTTGGGATCTTCAATTGCCTATTCAAATGTGATTTGCTCAATGTTTATAAACTATGCCATGTGCACCAAATCGCCTTTTGAAGTGATCACATTATTAGGAAGCACATCATAAACATCTAACCTCCTTGGTCTCTATCTAATCCTCTAATGTCTATGTTCAATCTACTAATCTTATAAGTATTTCCTTTAGTCTAATCAAATGAAGGTTCATCAGTAATTATTTCTTCATTCAAAACACATATATCCTTCAGTTGCTTTAAACTATCTAAGATATCACTATCTTACTACGGTGTCTTTCCCTCATCAAAGACAACGTCTCTACTTATGAATAGCTTCCTTGTGACAAAATTGTTCAACTTGTAGGCATTAGTAGAACGACAAACAAGCAAGACAACACATATACTCTTATCATCTAATTTCTTTCTCTTTTCATCTAACACATGACTAAATCATACACTTCCAAATATTTTTAAATGTTGAACACATGGTTTCTTACTTGACCACACTTCTTCTGGAGTCTTATTGACAAGTTTCATAGTAGGACATCTATTAATAATGTAGGCTGTTGTAGCAATTGCTTCTCCCCAAAAATACTTAGGTATTTTCTTTGTAATTAACTTACGACACACCATATTCATCAAGGTTCTATTCCTTTACTCAGCTAAACCATTATGTTGTGGTGTATAAGGTGCTATCACCTCATGCATTACTCCATTGCCTTCATAGAGACTCCTAAACTCATTTTAAGTATACTCTCCCCCTCTATCAATTCACAAGATTTTAATTGCCTTACCACTTTGTTTTTTTCACCAAAACTTTGAATTTCTTAAAGATTAAAAAACTTCATTGTTATTTTGTATCAAATACACCTACAATTTTCTACTAAAATCATCAATGAACGTAACAAAGTATCAGTTACCTCCAAGGGAAGGAAGATCAACATGACCACACACATCAAAGTACATAACTTTGAGTAGATTCAAAATCCTTGGAGATATCTCATGCTTAAATCGATCCCTTGTCTGTTTGCCCAATTGAGATTCTCCACACACTTGCTCTTGAGTGATAATTTAGGGAAGACCTACTACCATGTCTTTAGCCTTCAATTCACATAAACTTTTGAAGTTAAGATGCCCAAACCACACATGCCATAGTCAATTCTCATTATCGACTAATGTAACAAGACTCAAATATTCACTTGTTTGAATATCAACCTTAAAGGTTCTATTTTTCTTCAATTGTGATTTCAAATACAAGACAAGCTTCTTCTTATATAAATTCACGTTGTATCCTTTCTCAAGTAACTGTCCTAAGGTCAATAGATTATTCTTCGTTTGAGGTACATATAGCATGTTCGAAATGTATGCAAGTTTCCAATTCTTTTGTTTGATAATTATTTTCCCCGTAACACCACATTGCTGTTAGCAAACTTTACCCTACTCTTACATAATTCATCAAGCTCCACAAACCATTTTTTATTCCCTGACATGTGGTTTGAACACCTTGTGTTCAAGAACCAAGAATTAGTGCCAGAATTATCAGATTCAATAGTAAGCATTAACAACACATGATCTTATTCATCTTCATCCTATGCATATGTAGCCACATCTTCCTAAATCTTTTGTATTCCTATAGAGTTTCTACATTCATCAACAAAATGTCCAAATTTTTTACAATTATAGCATTGAATACTTCTTTTGTCAAATTTTCTCTTAGTGCCTCTTCTTCGAAACCTAATAGGTCTTTGAGTATTGTTTACATAAACCAAGATTGATCATTCAAGAGTTCTTGGTCATACCCTTGACTTTGAAAACTCCTTCTACACCTTCTAGCTCTAGCTCTAGCTCCAGCTCTAATACGTCCTCTTTTATTCTTAAAAGAGTCATATCTACTTCTTTTAGTTTATGCTTGTATGGTTTATTCAGCGTTTCTTTCAAAATTCCTCTCATTCATCCTTTGTTCATAGCCATCTAAAGAACTTTATAAGTCATCAAATTTCAAGTCTAATAGTTCCTTTGACTCTTCAATGGCAACAACTACGTAATCAAATCTTGATGTCCAGGTGCAAAAAAAAATTTCCATAATCATTAACCCTGTCATATTCTCTCCATCAAACTTCATTTGATTTGTTAATATCACCCGATCACAATAGTCACTAACACTTTCCTTTGACTCCATCTGTAACATTTCATATTGCCTTTTCGATTTTTGGAGTCTCACTTTCTTTAATTTGTTAGCCTCCTTATAGCATTTCTCAGGTAAGTCCCAAGCCTCTTTTTTTGTCTTGGCCGCTTCCATCTTTTCAAAGTTCACAACATTTACACATTAATGAATAAAGTAAAAAGCTTTGCAATCCTTTTTCTTAGCATCTCTGTAAGCAGAACGTTAAGCATCCGATGCTGTCTCCCCCAATTCTTGTAACCCATCGTTCACAATTTCTAGCACTTTTTGAAAACCAAAAAGAAACCACATTTGTATGCACCACTAATCATAATTCTTCCCATCTAAAATAGGAAGTGCCGTAGCAATATCACCAACCCCACTCGCCATTGACAGATCACCATAAAAACTTACAACTCTACGAATCTTGATTTCTTTCAACTAAGCTCTTATGCCAGTATTGAAATCAATTAGAAATACGTAATGTATATATTCTTAATATACACTAAAACCAATCACTTTATTATTGATTCACTTTCTTGTTTTAGTACACATAAAAACACTCACACTCTATTATTGTTTCTCATTGCACTCTATTGTTTTTCATTGTACTTGTACACACATATAGCACTCTATTCACTTCACACTGCACTACACTTTTTTGTTTTTATTGTTGCTACACCCTCTAGTAATTAAAACTATTGTATTTATACTTGTTGGTTCACTAACCGCCCCTTCACTATACAAGTTGTATTACATGCACACACTAACATTAAAATCATGTACTCATTTAAAACAACTATAAGTCACAATGCATATCTACTTTTCACCAAGAAATTCGCAATTAACTAGTTGTTAGACATCTATTTAACAAGTTGTGAACTCCTTGCTCTAAGGAAACACCTATATCCAGAAATGTTTTATTTATTTTTCCCTTTAACTTGTAATTATACAAAACCATAGATTGTTTTACATAGCATTAGCAAATATACAAGTTGAAAGTAGTTCTTTGCAACGTTAATCAAAACATGCTCTACTTGTAATGCCTTCATCATCGATTATGGAAATAAAATTTCGGTATTCTATGCAATACTCTCTTTAATACTAAGATATTCTTTTAACCCATTTACTTTGAAATAGAATAGATAAATAATATAAAGCTATTCATTGGAAATTTACTTTTTAGGGAAGATTATTGTTAGGAACAAGCTAAAAATTTGCATTCTAGTGTTTATTTCTAAGAATCTTCTATTGTATGGAGTACTTATACTAAAATTTACCTCATGTCATTGATTGTAGTATTATGTTGATAATATAGCCAAAAAAAAAAAAAAACAATATGTCCTTGTTTGGTCATTTTAGATTATAATCAATTGTTATTAACTGTTCTTATCTTAAAATATAGTATGTAGAATTCCAAAACCCCATTTTTTCCCCTCTCACTTTTCTTTCTTTTTCTTTTTCTTTTTCTACTTTTTCTTAAAATCTTTTGAGGAGAGAAAGCGCTTGGTTTTAAATTTTAAGGGTGTCTATGAAAGTACAAAGGTTTCTAAGAATGGTCTCTAAAATTCACCCTAATGTAATATAATATAGCATAATATATATATCATTATATTATAATATGATATAGCATTGTGTATATATTATTATACATGTTTTATTACATGTATCTAGTTACTCAATTTCATAGCATGCAGAAACTACCAAATAAAATAATTCAGAAAAGATAAACAAAACAATATACTTGAGAGACAACAAACATTGAAGAAAGAAGTATGTATAAGGGAGAGAGCAATTGTTTACTATTAGCTTGTCAAAGGGAGAGAGAGAATCACTTCGCATTTTAGTTTAATTAAGAGAAAGATGAGGAGAGGGGGAAGGAAGATGAAGCAGTGGGTTTTTTATAAAAGCATATTTTAACCACGTGGAGTAAAATAAATGACAATTATGAAGTAGGTAAAAATAAAAGTTTTAAGGTATAGTTTAGGGACACTACTAGGCAAATCATTATAGGATTTTCAATCTATTCGAATCATTAAAAATCTTATAGGTTTAAGGTTTTAGGATGGGTTTTAGAATTAATTCTCTAACCTTATAAGGTTATAGATCGAGTTTTGGAATTTAAGAAAAACCCTACAAGAAATTCGAATCCATTTTAAAATAATATATATATATATATATACAAGAGTCCTTAATCTCATCTCTAAGGCCTCTATCAACCGATTACATTTGTTTATATATGTAAATTATGTAATATATCTTCAATAATATGCTACTATTTATACATAATTTTGTAAATTAGAAAGGATAACTATTAGTCCTAATTAAAAATAGATACAATTTTCTTTTTTTCCATATTTTATGTTCTTTTATTTTTTTTTTTCCTAGAAAAAAAAATCATGAGAAGAAGCAGGAAAACTCCACATATTATAGTTAAATTTGAAAATTAATAGATTAAGATTATTTACTAATATCGTGGGTTGAATCTGGTTTTAAACAGATTTTCCAAAATTCTATAAGGGTGAATTATAAAAATAGGGTGAAAACCCTATAGAGTGGAAGCACTATAAAGTATTGGGTTGGGTTCGAGTTTTGCAAAACCTATTTTGAATCCACTCTTGTAGTAGCCTTAGTATGGTTTTTAAAATTTGAGTTGAATAGTAGTTATCATGTCTTGCTGGCTTAGTTTATATATGTATATGTGTGTTTATCATATTTATAACGAATAAATATATTATATATGTTATATGTATGTTATGTATATCAATATATGTTATATATGTATATGACAAATATATAGATGATATATTTGTTAAGTTTATCATATATATATATATATAGATAACCTATGTATTATATATATATTATATGTATTTAATAAAGCATTATGTATATATTGTTATATACGTTTTGTTATATGTTAATACTTTGATGGATGATCCTTGCTCGATGGTAGAAGACCTACAAAGAGCAAGAAAAGGAAGCTATGGTAAGTGTTGAAATTAATTCCAATATCGACATTCCGACGTTTAAACCAAATAGAGTATCAATATAAAGGATGCAAAGAATGTTTAGGGTTGAAGAGTTTTGGATGCTATACCAAGGAGGCTTGATGCAATATTTATGAAGGGTTGGCCAAGGGACATCATATTAGACAAGTGACAAATGTTCAGAGATCTCCTCATCGAGGCTACGGATTTTATATAAAAAAATTGTGAGAATTTATAAGTTGTTGAGTTATCTTATCTACCATGTTTTTCCACCTGTCTTCATTTGAATAAGTTTGGCTTAGCTGACATGAGGTTGGCTGGACGAGTTGAGCCTAATGTGGGGAATCTGTAGCTAGGCTTGACAATGTAGGCCTAGGTTAACCAAACTAGGCCTAAAGGCCCAAATTTTGAGTAGGTCGTTAGCACCGAGCCAGTGGACACCCAAAAGATAACTTATCAATGCTTGTCCTATTCTTTCATTGATGACTAATCTGCAAGGAGAGTAAGCACTAGCAAGCCTTCAAAGGCTTTAAGACAGAATGCTTCATGCAGCTAAAGAACGAAAGTGGAGCTGCTTTCTTGCTTTGTTCCTAGTTAAGAGCTTCTATGTTGCAGGATTTAATTTGGAATGACGGGAGGTCTAAGCGAGGATATCCTGTGTTTAGAAATATAGGCTATGAGGTGGCCAAAACTTAAGCTTTCATCGAAAATGGAGCAGGTAGCAGCCAAGCTGCATTTTGCTTTGCTCCTTAAACCAAGTAGAGGTAAAATGTTCTTCGCTAAGTGTGACAATTTGATCTCACTATTATGTGTTTTTGGGTCCGAGGCACTTTAGCTTCCCCAAGAAGCTACGATTGAATTTATCTTACGCGCTCAAATTTTGCTCGTTTAATGCATAGGACACACGTCGAAAAGCCACTAAACATACATGCATGTGACAATTGTGCTTAGTAAAATCTAGGTCGCTCATTCTTTTTGTAGGGCTCGTGAAATGATTTGGTCAAGGCGTATCAAATCAGTTGCCTTTTTCAATAACCACCTCTTCGATTCTCTTGCACGGCTGTGAACACGCAAAACAATAGCCGAAAAATCATTTTGCTCTCTTCGTGAACGTAGCTATTTTCTTCCCTTTATTCGAAACTCCTTTGCGCTTCTCGTTAAAGAACTTCACTTTCCTTCATTTTCCTTTATCAAAATTTTGATTTTCTTACTTTTCTTCATTCGTAAGGTAAGGAAACTGTCTTCTTTATTTACCTCTTCTCACACTCTAACTGACGAGGAGGCAAGGGTGTAGTAACAACATGCCTAGAGGGTTACTCCTCAGTCCTTCCCCTCAACCCACAGCGACGATTGTGGTGTAAAAGGTCCTTCATGGCAGTCCCAAGGTGCAGCGACATCAAGCAAGAACAGAAGTGGTTATTTCTATTCATTTATGACAGCCAATAGACTTCCAGCAGATGTGTACCCAAACGATGCGGAAGAGACGAAGCCTATTGTGCCCTTGTATACGAGGCTGATGCTTGATGACACATTGACTGGGGTACCCAAGCGATTGACAAACGCAGGGATGTCGATGTCCACCTTGTGGGTGTACTTAATTAACTTCCTGATGGTCGGAATGTGGAGAAACCTAGGAAAAGTGATTGAGTCATTCTGACATGTGGGAATCGGTCCTACCTATACTACAAACACTTTGAGTTTGACTTCTACTTCCTCTCAGTGACTTCTAGATGGCATTCTTCGATTACCACCGGATGAATCCCAATGTGTATCGAATATTAGCCGCTTTTGAAGCTATTTGTGATAGGTGCAAGACGAGGTGACCCTTGAGAACTAGCAAATTTTATATATTTTTACTCAACTTTTTATCACACTCACATGGAATTACATTAAGAATCGAGAACAGTCACATTTGAACATAGAAGCCACGTTAGGTCTTCAAGGAGCAACTAGAAGCCCACGTACATCCAAGCATTTGCAATTCAAAGGAAAAAAAAAGAGCCAGCCCAACGTTCAAGCTTTAGCCCATGCAAGCCGAAGCCCACGTCAGGCCAGTTTTTTATGCATTGAAGCTTACTTGAGAAACAATATGCCCTTAGTCCAACCATATTCACTCAGGGTCCATTCAATTTCAAACCTTGGGAGCCCAGCCATTAATTCAACGTCCACTTGAAGCCTGCCCACGTTGAAGTTATTTCCAGTTCCATGCATGCTAATGCCAGAACATGCAAAGCCCATCAATGTCCACATTCATGGACGAGCACGAACAGAGAACCACACAGTGGCTGCCAGGGGATATCCACGCAAGAATTCACGTGCAGGGAAATAACGAAGCCGGCAAGACAGATCATTGACATCGGGATTCCATTTCTTGAGTGATTTCCCAGCGACTTTAATTTAGAAACATCGTTCCTTTACACCTCGTTCACTTCACCAAATAAAAAGAGAAGGATATAATTAAAATTCAAGAAATATAATAAAAATATAATATCTATTATTTTATTTAGTTGGATTAATAAACTTAAGAATAGACACATAATAAAATTTTAATGACTAAAGTACCCTTGATTTATTTCCTTTCTTAAGTATTTCTAAAGTAATAGGTGATGATAATGGAAATCAACTATAGAGGCGAAGGCAATAATAATAGTCGATAGCGATGGTGATGGTGATATTAATGGTGATAGCGGTAGTTAATGGTGATAGCGATCGATGGGGGTAGTGGTGGCAATAAGGTAGTTAATGGTGGCAACAGTAGCGGCGATGATGATGATAATGCCAATAAGGTGATAGTGATAGCAGCAGTATGATGGTATCAGTATGGTGATAATGGTATTGGTAGTGATAATGATAGCGACGGTGACAGTAACGGTGGCAGTGACGATGACAGTAGGTGGTAGCGATCGGTGGTCGGTGGTGGCAATAATGGTTACGACAGCAATGATAATGGTGGTCGGTGGTGGTGGTGTTAGTAGTGGTAATGGTAATGGTAATGGTTATCGTTAAATTAATACAAAGTTATTTTTGAAAAAAAATATGAAATTTTATAAGAAATTATAATTCTTTAGTTGAATCAAGTTAATATTATAATAAGAAATAAAAGAGAAATTGAATTTTAATTCCCCTCAAATAAACAAGACATTAATATTTAGGATTACTTCTTATTTCATAAAAATACAATCTTTGTTATTTAAGACGAGTATTATTATCTAGATTTCAATTATAAATATTCTAGAGTATGTTTCTATTTTATTTATGTATTTTTGAATTAATCATATACTAAATTAATTTATGTAGGAGACTGAAACCTAATTGTTAATTATTGTTATGGGTTTATTATAATATATTCAAATGATTTTATTATTAAGGCAAAAAAAAAACTTGGATTATACTTGTTCAATTCTTTATATATATATATATATATATATATATATATAGCAAAGATTCTTGATATATTTAAATATTTGGATTATAAGGGGGGAAAAATGCTTGAACGAGACATTAATATTTAGGATTACTTCTTGATTCATAAAAATACAATCTTTATTATTTAAGACAAGTATTATTATCTAGATTTCAATTATAAATATTCTAGAATATCTTTCTATTTTATTTATGTATTTTTGAATTAGTCATATACTAAATTAATTTATGTAGGAGATTGAAACCTAATTGCTAATTATTATTATGGATTTATTATATATATATATATATATATATAGCAAAGATTCTTGATTATTTAAATATTTGGATTATAAGGGGAAAAAATGCTTGGATTGTACTTGTTGAATCCTAATGTTATGGTTTTATGTTTAGGGCCTAAAATATAGAATTATAGAATGTCTTTTTGATCCAAAAAGTGATTTAAGACTTATTAACGTTCATATTTAATTAATTAAGCAAAATCAAAAGATTGTCGCTATTGTTAATTAAATTAAATATTCAATTATGATTTATTGTAGTGTTCTTGTTAATTTTTTACCAAAGGAAATTAGGAAAAAATAATTTAAGGCACTTTTCACTTAAAAATCAATTGTATTTTTTAGTCTTAAATTTAATAGAGGATTCTAGGATTTTAATGTGGCTGGTTGATAATTTAATGACTTAGGAGATGATTTAAATTATCCATCTATAAAAGGACTTTATGACTCAAAAGTGGATTAAAGGACTGAAATAAATTCACATGAATTCTCAAGTAGCTCAATATAATTATAGTTTAGTTACAATATGATTAATATATTATTCTGGATTCGTTTTTTCTACATTATAATTGATTGAATTAGTAAAGATTCTCTTCGTATTGTATTATTTTGCTTAGTTAGTTTAGTTAGTAATGGTACTTTAACAAATTTTTATTTTATTAGTTTTTTGAGTGCTTAGATAACAATCAAATTGATATTGGTTTGGTAATTAATTTAATCCTTATCAGAACAATAACCCTACTCATTCTATATTACTATATCCGTACTTATTTGAAATTTTTATGGATCAACCCCATAGTAATTCAAGCATTTATGTAAAGTGAAGTGCAATGGCTTAGTAAAGGGTTAGTAATACATGATGAGTCAATTGTTGACAGGCCTAATAACGTTTGTCTAAGGATGGAAGCATAAGTTTGTAGTGATTGTGTATGATGCTGAGCTAGATTTATAAATGAACTAGGTTTTGCCGATTAGGATAACTCCTATAGAGCTTCGACCTAATGATAGTTGGTTAACCAAACACCTAAAAGACGAGATGGAGAAGTCGATTTGTCCTTTTAATGTTGAGAAGTAGGTGTATAAGTACCTTAGCACTAGAGTATTCTAAAAGAGAAGGGTTTTACCATGCCGAGATAAATTGGCCAAAGGCTAAGCTATTCGTTTGTCTATGTTGGGGACATAAGATCCCCTAAAGGTTCATGCTCAACATGGTGCCTAATTTAGTTCTTTTTCACCTTTTGTCTTTGACTTGCTTCTTTATTTTGTAAGCATAGGTTAAAAAAGTTAACATTGGCAATCTCATGGCATCTCATAAGGCAACTGCCACAAGGAAAGGGAGCAAGGTTACTCTAGATCCTATGGAGAAGGCAATTGTTATAGTTGACACCAAAAACACCTAGTAAAACATATTTGTAGTTGACCCAACTGCAAAGTTGAATTAAAAAGTGAACGAAGTAAAATACTACGCTAAACTTAAGAGTATGAATCGAGCTTATTACAAATTATAATTGATTTTCATTTTTAATCGAAGTTAAAAACAAATAGTTAAATAAGATAACATGAAAAGTAAGAAAAATAGGGATATAGAAGATCAAAACCAGCTTTAACGTAGAGTTTAGACTACCTTGTACTCTCCATGGACATGCAACACGCTTCCAACTGAAGACCTCACTCTACTTTTACTTATCCACTTTCTCAAATACTTACTCTAATTTTACTTGTCCACAATCTCAGATACTTTAAGAGTTACAAAAGTTTTTCACATTATAACGCTCTTGCTCTCAAGAAATTTGCCATTAATTAAACTAAGCACTATACGATAAATCTCTCAAAATAAATGCAATTTGAAGTATAAGAGATAGAGAGTGTTTAAGCAAGAGAACAAGAGAATATTGCAATTGAAGATTAGTTATTATTATCTCTTTTATGGGTAGTTAAAGTACCTATAGTTTCTCTTTGGTTTGTTCCCAATTTAAGTGTACTTAATGAGCTCGAATGGCTAGCTTTGCCAAGACCAATTAGATGGCTCCAACTATATTGGCTTGATGGTAGGCAAAATTTCACATCGACTCTAGGCCATCTTCACATAACCATCATGACAACGTTATAATTAGAAATCTCATAATAAAATCGAGAGAACCCGTCAGATGGTATCATCAATATCGATAGGATGGTGCGCATCGAGTCAATTGTAATTCCTAATGTCATCTCATTGGCTCGATAGCTTCAACCTTACTGGCATTCTACTGCTTATATCTTCATTTATCTTGTCCTATTCTCCTTATACAAACTTTATACACAATAGCTTCATGCATAATAACCAAAATCCAAAAACTAATTCAAGACATTCAAAAGGCTTATTTAACCATGATAATATGATTTTCCACGTTAAGTTTATTTTAATGATTAGCTCAATTTTTTAATATACTTAGTTTTACTCTCATTAAAATCATCCATAATTAGTTTTATTCTCAACAAAATCATACATCAACCTCAGTTAAATATGAAGAGCCTATAAAGCCAAAAAAGCCTCATTGTGATCATGTTCGCAAGCAAACTTCTGAGGCAACTAAGATAAAGCATATGGTACATATGATAAATGAAGAGTCACAAGGGACTGGTGCGTGTACCCAATTAGTGAGCTAAAGGACAGAAGAGCTAAAAGATAGGAGGTTCAAAGAACCTGCTACTTCAAGTTACTTATCTCATGAGTACTCCTCTTCCATCCTTGAGGAGTGGGGTCATAAATTTATCCTTGAATGGGATATGTATGTAGGGAACGAAGGCCTTGGCAACGGCAATGTAAGCCTAAAGCTTTTGAGGTGTATGGTTTGTAAGCGCTAAAGTTAAGGTAAGAGACCGTAGGATTAAACTTAGAACACAAGATTTAGGGTGATCGGTTAAAGGATCCGATCAAACCCGAATTATAAACTATGGAGAGAAATATTAGTAAAAATGACCCTGTAAATTTGAGTTTAAGAAAATAAGTAATAAAATAGGAGAAAATTTTGAAAATTTTAAGTATAATGATTATTAATTATCGAAAAGGCGAAAAGTGTAAGTTAATATCTAATAAATTACTAGAGATAGATTATATGTATACTAAAAATCATAGAATGATCTAAATAATAATTAGGAATGTTCACATGTATCCCACATGTATTTACGTGTAGATAAAAATACACGAAATTACTTAAATTGGCTAAAAACTTAGTAAATAATTAAAGAAAATTATTAAATTAATTAAGAAAAATCAAAAGAGTATAGATTTATACAATTATGGTCATAGCAGGTCAGGATCTGAAAAAGAAAAATTAACCAATTAGAATTAAGCAACACAAAAGCCAAAAATCAAGGAAATGGGGCAATGTCATGTCTAATTAATGTATATTAATTACCCAAAATGTCTATAAATAGGGAAAAATTTCAGAGAGCTCCTTTGGACAGTTGGGCATTAGAGAAAAATAGGAAACTTAAAAAATTCGAGAGAAAATCCAGAAAAAAAAAAAAAAGAAAGAAAAGGAAACTGTGCAGATTCGGCTAGTGAGCCAAACCCACACCTCACCACCACCTGAAACCGAGTTACCACCACCACAACACTCCAGCCCCACCTAGGCCGACCGACGCACTTGGACCGGATTTGAACGGCCAAAAAGCATCGAGCCGGTGAGTCCTTTAATTGCCCCGATTTTGAATAATTTTGTAAAATTAGTTATTTTGCCTAGAAAACTATGAAACTTATTATTTTGAGGTTTTATTGTATGTAGATTTAGGGAAAATAGTGATTTCGTTTAATTACATCTGCAAATATAGGGTTCTTAACAAATTAATCAAAACCGAGCATGATTAGAACGAGAAATAAATAGGCTTAGGAGTGTAGTTTAGAGCTCAATTTTTTTTTTTTTTTTTTTGTAGAATGCTTATGTGATATAGAACAGTGCTATGAAGTCATTTTTTTAAAATTAATTTTCAAAATTTTTAAGTTAATTTTTAGCCCTAAAATGATGGGAAAATTGGGTAATTTTGGGTTAATTAGGTAATTAAGATACTAATTACTGATTTAGATAATAATTAGATGTTTAGGGATGTTAATTTCTAATGTGGAACCCTAATCCTAGCCTTTGGAGTATTAAGTATAGTTAATTTAGAAAATTAGGTAGTTATTGTAAGAAATTAGTAATATGTGGAATTGAAAATTAATAAATCTAAAAAATTAGGGTTATTTAGATAATATTAGAATAAAAATCAGAATAATACTAAATCTGAATTAAGATTGAATTTTAGGTCATTGTAAAAAAATTTAAGATTTTCTCACATCGGGGATAAATCTAATACCCCAATTAGGAATAACGTATACCGAATAGTTTAGAATATTGCATTAAAACCCAATAGGATATTTGACTACTTGAGCTTAATGTGATTAAGTTCATATTTAGGACTCGATCATATTTAGGACTTAGGAATCAAAACTAGAATCAAATTTAGGGTCTGAACCTCGAAATAGAGTACAAAGAATTATTAGTATATAATAGGTATACATGGAAAATAGAGTTAAATTATAACTTAGAATATGAATCGGTAAAATATAAGTACTAAAAAGACCTCTTTGTATTATAGAACACCCAGAGATGAATCGGCTTGCAACTAAGTGATCGGGCGATTGAGAAATTCCAAGTAAGTTGGGTTATTACTTATTGTAATAGAGTATTAGTTTTATGGTATTCGGAAACTTATGCTTGTATATGGTTGTGATTGTAAATAGTTTACTCATGTGTTTGATGTATCTGAATTCGTGCTAAATTTATAATGTGAGTGATTTTGTGATTGATTAAATTGGTGTGAAATTGTTTGAACACCCTAAATGAAATTTAATCTTATTCGACCCTAACAACCAAAAATATCATGCATTGCAACCCGTTAGGGGATCATAGGATTCTCCAACCAAATACCGACCCCTTTGAAAGGGATAGCGCAGGATTGCAAAATGGTCCCTTCTTCATCCTTAGTCGAACTAAGTGACAGAAGAGAAGGTTGCGGCGAGGGTGAAGTTAATTGTTCAAAAGTAGTCGCGAGAGGAGCGAGGTCTTCATTACACAAGCCTGGGTTTGGTTGTGAGCTACTGTATAACATGAAAACTCCTCAACACAGATTGGAGCGGGTGAAATTTCTCTAATTTCACAACGAACCAAACTACGTTGTGCAATGACACTTGATTGTTGCATTGCATGAAAATAATTATTTGATAATCCTGTTTGTGCTTGTATGCATTCATGAGTCTCTAATTCAACTTACTGAGCTGTAGTTGCTCATACCCTTATAGATCCTTTTGCAGTTCCTGACTTCTGAACACTTCAAGTATTATGCCGCCCTACAATTACCCAGAGGTTAGTCCTTTTGAAGCCAGGGGTGTAAGGATCAAGTTACTTAGTATAATGTGTAACTAGAGTGACCTTGTAGTTAAGGATGAAAGACTGATAGTTATTATGTAAATTAGTGAACAGTTGTGACTATGTAGAATTTATTGGGAAGTTCTGTGGACTTACATATAATTATACATGTTTATTAGAAATTTGTAATATTTATCATAATTATAGTTCAACTTTTAATCGAACTGTTTACTTCAAAGCGAGGAGTCGTCGACACCTTATATAGATCATGTCTATAGTAGGCACTGTAAGGCCAGTTACTATCATAGAATGGTTTACACGGTGGGACTGTTGCGACTTTGCAACTTCGGGGCGTAACATGGTTCACTTCTACCCAATGACGAGCATACCTTGGAGGAGAATACCAAATAGTTGACCGCCGAAAGGCTAAAGAATATACATGACCCAACTAATCCTTTATTTTTCTTTTTAGTCAAATTCACCAATGTTCTTGCTCTTCAATGTCTAGATGGAGGATTGGAGAATAGGAGGAAAGTAGTCTACATTAGATTCGAGCATGACATTCTGGTAGGTGGGAACGAAAGATTGTATAACAAGTATTGAATTGTTATCTCAGTCATAGTAGTTATTCTCTTTGCTAACCTTCACAATTTCACTTTTAAATTGAAATTTGCTAATGTTTTACATGCTTGTTCCGAACGATTGGGCCAGAGGATGGCATATGTAGTAGAGGAGGCTAACTAAGTAGCAGATTTTGTAGCTAACTGTATGCATGAACTTGCTGTTGATTAGTTAATTTATTACTCACATTTTTAAGAATTGAAAGTTAATAGTTTTTTATGATATTTTAACAAATTGCCATATTTTTTAGAAAAATACAATAGAAAACAATTACAATAAAAATAATATATTTTTATAAAAAAAAAGAGCAAATTTTTATAAAAATCAAATTAAATCAATCAAATCAGTTGATTGATCTATAGTAACTATAGAGGAGGACCAAGTTAGACCTAGAGTATCAACTTAAGTCCAATAACACCGAGTGAAGAATAAAGGATTATAGAGAAGCTGATGAATGTTTTATGTTTTCACTAAACGGGTTAGGTGAATAAATTAACGTCTTGATGGTGCATTTTGTCGTATTCTCTCCATCTTTCGAGGGACATCGATATTTCTTTGTCATATTTCCACAATTTTAGGGCTTAAATTAAGGGAAGGGAAATGAAAAGCTAAAATCATAGAAATGAAAAGGGTTTAAAAAGTTTAAACTGCTCAGTTATATTTTTCTTATTAAAATTAATTCAAGATGCTTACAAGAAAAGCTAGACGTTTTTCCATCATCAAACAATGCTCCCATTGTCAGTAACATATTTGATATACATATTTATCATCTTTAGATATTAGCCAATAAAGATTTAGTTAGATTAAGCTTCACACCCGAGCTAAGTGATACAGGGGTCAAGTAGGTATGGTCTATCTAAGAAGGTCATCACCGAAGTTGAGGTGAGTACTCCAACTCAGAGGTAGAATGTAGGAGATCCAACCTCCTTAGTTTTCAAGGGATATCAAGTGATTAGTCCTTCATCTAGTCAAGGCAGAGGAGATACCTAAGGGGAGGTTCAAGGAGACTATACAAAGTTACAGCAGAACGCTCACGTGTCAATCCGGATGAGTGGCCTGAGGTAGATACTCAATGAACTGAAGTAAGCACTTTAAGTAGAGGTAAAGGTTCAATAGGTAGGGTATTCAGACACTAAGGGTGCAAAGCAGAGGTGTTGAGTATGTAAAGCCAAGATGACCAATGTCCAAGCTGCTTCCATCTGTTCGTGTTGAGGTATAATGTTGTTAGAGTGCTGAAGAAATTCTTTCAATGATATAGAACTTAAAGGGGTCTCAGGAAAAATTTTTGCAAAAGTAACTTTTCGAATTCTTTATTTTATCGTGAGCTTTCATGGTGCAATTGATGTGATGTGATAGGTGTCCTATCTCTATAGACTTGCATACAGTTGCATATGTTTAGTCTTTCAAATGTAACCATCCAATCAAAACTGTCTATAAGTATCTACATCACAATGTTTTAGGGGATTCATGCTTATACAGATCCTTATAACTACCGAGTCACTTTCCAAAGAGTTCAGCCTATAATTACCAGAGTTACTGAAACAGCCTATTCTTTTGCAACCTCTTGCTTTCTTATTGTAATTTGAGCAACCTTATTCTCTCTTTTCATCAACTTTCTTCAAAGCTCTCTTTCTTTACTTCTTTAACGTCAAGATGTTAGCTAATAGTGGAGCAAACATAGGTGAGACGCCTTCCGACGCACCTAAGCACAATCTGACTACCAACTCTGAAGCCATAAGAAGTAACCCTCTTATAGGAATCTAACCCTCTTATAAGAATCAATCTCTCGAACCGATCATGTGTAGCTGAGCTAGAAGACTCCAAGAACTCACTCGAAGAATACTAGCTCTAGGCCATAACTAAAACAGGGATTCCTGCCCCAAGCTGATCTCCTGTCGACTTAACTATCAAATCCTTACATACGTCAAATCCACCCCTGTTCAATAGCAACGCTTTATCCCAAGAGATAGCCTACAAGTAACTGAAGTGAGCTCCCGATCCGACCACAAACATCTAACCCCGAATCAAGCTGACTTTTCTTCAGAGGAACTAATTGGTCCCTGACTTAATCCACATCATGTCGGCCCCTGACCACAAGCATTACTTCGTTTCTGCCTACCTTATACCATATTTCTCACATCTAAATGCTAAGTGACACGAGTCTCCTGACACAATATTCTAGAGTGATTTTTTCTTTTTCACATTGAATATTCTTTATCTCTTTTACCCTTTTTAGTATGTATTATGTAACCTAGTTGTAGAATACCCTTTTTTCTTATATATAAAATAACCCTAGTAGGTAGGTATATAAACCCCCACTATGTAGACAATCATCCTATCAATACAAAAATTATTCACATTAAGCAACCTTAATATTCTCGTTATCATTCAACTCTTATCTATTTTCTATAATAAGGAGTAATGGCGAGCGACCTTTCAGTTGAAACCGATGCATCATATCCAGCAGATTGTTGGCCGAGCAGGATCGAGTGATATGTCATATCTATTAAGTTAGACTTTGCTAACCTTTTCCCTATTTGTTTTGGTTTGCTTCATTGTGGTACCTCTCCGTATGTTCGATCTTAAAGAAGTATCAACTTCATTGATATTAAAGTACGGTTCCGTGAAAGAATGTATGAAGTTTTGGTTTACTTTACTACCGTTGTGTACCTTTCGTAGCAACTACAGTGTGTTGATATGATAGCAAGAGTGGTTTTATTGTCACTCAGTTTTTTTTACTCCGTTTCTTATTGCGAAAACAGAATAATTTTGTTTCTGTTCAATTTGAGTGACTAATAGGTATTGAAGTTGTTAGCAAGTTATTAATCCGTTTGAGAAGTATTGTCCTATGTTATATTCAAGTGTTTAGAGTATCATTGATGACTAGAGCAGTAGCGCTCAACCTGGTCATGGTCATAATGGTAATGATACCTCAGAGTCCATTGATAATAAACTTGGTAAACTCATAAACCTTGTTAAAAGTCTAGTCACCGCAATGCAAGTTAACAGATAACAACCCAAGGTATACAGTAGCAAAACCTACAAGAAAACGCCCCTAAGAGATACTATGGCCAAGGCAATCAAATTAATCGCCTAATTAGACCGCCACGAGTTGGAAGAGTAGCAAACAAAGCTAATAAACGAAAACTAGAGTTAGAAGAGATTGAGGAAGATGATGAGGGGATAGATGTTGAAGAGTTTGGTAAAGAAGAAGTAGACTGTTACAAAGCGCACAGACAAGGACGCCGAGTTCCTTAAGAGCTAAACAATGTTAAGGTGCAAATCCCGCCCTTCGATAGAAATGGAGATGTAGATGAATACTTGGAGTGGGAAAAGAAGGTCAAGAAACTATTTGAATGTTTTGGGTATGAAGATGTGCTCAAAGTCCAACTTACTACATTAGAGTTTATTGGGTATGCTATCATGTGTAAGCCCACAACTAACCATTCGAGGCTTCGATCAGTTAAAAGACTCGATCGAGCCTAAATTATAAAGTAAAGCTAGAAATAGTAGGAAACTGATCTCGTAAGTTTAAATTTAAGAAGATAAGCAATAAAATAAAATAATATAAAAATTCCAAATTTTAAGTATATAACTCGTTATTTATCGAAAATACGTAAAATGCATTTCGATAATTAACGAATCGCTCGAGATAAATTATATGTATACTAAAAATTATAAAATAACCTAAATAATATTTAGGAATATTTATTTGTATTGTAAGCTCTAAAGCTAAGCTAAGTGACCGTAGGATTGAACTTAAAACACAAGATTTAAGGCGATTGGGTAAATGATCCAATCAAACCCAAATTATAAACTATTGAGAGAAATATTAGTAAAAATGACCTCATAAACTTAAATTTAAGAAAATAAGTAATAAAATAGGAGACTATAAAACTTTCAAATTTTAAGCATAATAAGTACTAATTACCGAAAAGGCGAAAAGTGTAATCTAATAACTAATAAATTACTAGAGATAGATTATATGTATACTAAAAATTTTAGAATGACCAAAATAATAATTAGGAATGTTCACCCATATATATTTACGTGTAGATAAAAATACGCGAAATTACCTAAATTGGCAAAAAACTAAGCAAATAATTAAAGAAAATTATAAATTAATTAAAATTATAAATTAATTATGAAAAAAATAAAAAAAATAAAAAGAGGTTAGAATCATCCAAATCAGGTCGTAGTAAATCAAGATCTATAAAAGAAAAATCAACCAATTAAAATTAGACAACATAAAAGCCAAAAATAAAGGAAATTGGGAAAAGTCTTGTCTAATTAATGCTTAATAATTAAAAAAATTGTCTATAAATAGGAGAAAAATTTCCAGAACTCATTTGGACAGTTTAGCATTGAGGAAAAATAGGAAAACTAAAAAAATCGAGAGAAAATCCAGAAAAAAAAAAAACTGTGCGAATTCGAGTCATGAGAGAAACCCACACATCACCACCACCTGGGACAGAGCCACCACCACCACACCACTCTAACCCCACCGTCTAGGCAGGCCGACAGCCTTGGACCAGGTTTAGACGACCAAAAAGCTTCGGACTGGTTAGTCTCTTAAATTTCCCAATTTTGAATAATTTTGTAATATTAGTTATTTTGCCCAGAAAATTATGAAACTTGTTATTCTGAGGTTTTATTATATTTAGATTTAGTAAAAAATAGTGATTTAGTTTAATTATGTTTGAAAATATAGGGTTCTTAACAAATTGTTCAAAACCGAGTATGATTAGAACGGAAAATAAATAGGCTTAGGAGTGTAGTTTGGAGCTCAATTTTTTTTCTGTAGGATGCTCATATGATATATAACAGTGCTATGAAGCCATTTCTTTTAAATTAATTTTCAAATTTTTTAAGTTAATTTGTAGCCCTAAAATGATGGAAAAATTGGGTGATTTGGGGTTAAGTGGGTGATTAAGATGTTAATTTATAATTTAGATATTAATTAGATGTTTAGGAGTGTTAATCTCTAATGTGGAACCCTAATCCTAGCCTTTGGAGTATTAAGTATGGTTAATTTAGGAAATTAGGTAATTAATATAAGAAATTAGTAATATGTGAAATTGTAAATTAATAAATCTAAAAAATTAGGGTTATTTAGATAATATTAGAGTAAAAATCAAAATAATATTAAATCTAAGTTAAGATTGAATTTTAGGTAATATTATAAAAAAAAGTAAGATTTTCTCACATCGGGGATAAATCTGATACCCAAATTAAGACTAGCGTGTACCGAATAGCCTAAAATACTAAATTAAGACCCAATAGGATATTTGAATACTCGAACTTAATGTGATTAATTTCACATTAGGAGTCAAACATATTTAGGACTTAGAAATTGAACTATAACCTAATTTAAAAAAAAAAATTGATGCGGAAACCGAACCCGAACCTGACCCTAAACCTAGAATAATTGTAAAAGACTTAAGACCTAGATAATTAGATATATTAAACCCTAAATAAAACATAACAATAAGCGTTATAGGAGAAAATGGACCTATAATCATTATATGAAAACTGAAACCACGTTTGTGTTATAGGAATGATTGGCGATAGCTTGAGCAAGTCGAACCTCAAGTAAGTAAATAAGGAGTCGAGGTAAGTTGGGATTAATACAATGCTGTATTTTGGGAGGCTTGAGATTATGCTTGGTTGTACTTGTTAGATAGATGGATGTGTGCATGTGCTTGATTATGGGTGATGCTATGATTCTGTTTATTGCTCTGACATGTATTGTACGATTTGTATGAAATGATTGATCACCCTAAACTGGACTTAATCAAATATACGACCAGTAATCATAATCGGACATGCATGGCAACCCGCTAAGGGAACTTAGGACTCTCCGGCCAAATACCGACTCCTTCGAAAGGGATAGCGCAAGATTGCAATTGGTCCCTTCTTCATCCTTAGCCGAACTAAGTGACAGGAGAGGAGGTCGCGACGAGGGTGAAGTCAGTGGTTCGAAGGTAGTCGTGGGAGGAGCGAGGTCTCCATTGCACAAGCCTGGGTTTGGTCATAAGCTGTTGCATTAATGACAACTCCTTAACCCAGATTAGAGTGGGCACAATTTCTCTAATCTCACGAC
Source organism: Lumnitzera racemosa (assembly GCA_024138005.1). Taxonomy (NCBI): domain Eukaryota; kingdom Viridiplantae; phylum Streptophyta; class Magnoliopsida; order Myrtales; family Combretaceae; genus Lumnitzera; species Lumnitzera racemosa. The sequence continues at coordinate 94,422,969 of JAMXBC010000009.1, forward strand.
AGGCCGGACAACGTCGTGCGATGGCATTTGCTTGCACATGCATTGCACCTAATAAGTTGATTAAAAACCCTGTTGTGTTTGTGGTATAGTTTTAAGTCCTCCATCCTAACTTACTGCTGTGGTTGCTCACATCCCTATAGACGTCATGCAGGTGCTGGCTAAGAAGCGACAAACAACTGCTCTGAAGCTAGCAACTGTTGGATCCTGGGGAATGAGGAAAAACATTGAAGAATCAACACATATGTTATTACGTTTCATTTCTGAATAATGCAATAACTGAATTATAGTGAATATATATAAATTTCCTCACCTTCTTAGGTAAATGATTTATTTAAATTACAAACTGTTTACTTCAAAGCGGGTTAGTCGTGGACACCTTGTGTAGATCAGGTCTAAGATAGTGGTTGTAAGGCCAACTTCTATCTTAGGATGGTTTACACGGCAGGGCTGTTACGACTTTGCCACTTCGAGGTGTGACATCATGTGGTAGAAGAATCTAAATGCAGCCAGAGTAAGAGATCGAAGACGAGGTGTCAGAATCTAAGATGAGATGAAAAGCTTACTAAGATAAAGATTTATGCCTGAGACTTACCTACAAGATATGTTTGCAAAGTTACAAGAGCTTTTCCAAGGAAGCCGATTTGTTGATGACTATGTAAGGGAGTTGTAGATATTAATGATCCAAGCCAACGTAGAAGAACCAAAGACTTACACCATATCAAGGTTTATTTTTGGGCTTAAGTATGAGATTTGCAATATTGTAGAAATACAAAGGTTTTATAATTTGGAAGAGGCCATCAAGATAACGTAGAAGGTTGAAAGGTAGAGAAGAAGTGTTCCGAGCCAACCTAAGCCAACATTCTCGTGAGTCACAATATTGTGTTAACCTAATTGATCTGAACTAAAGAGGCCAATTGGGGCCAAGGATGGGAATAACCAATCTGAAGACAACCGAGCAAGCCAGCAAGGTCAGGCCGGTCGTCTAGGCCGAGCTAAGAGTAGGCCAACCTAGAGGATATATGAGAAAGGGCAAACCTTCAGATGGAAAACCAATGAGGTAAATTGTTTTAAATGCTTAGGCTTTAGACATATGGCTGCTAAGTGTCCAAATCGACACGTCATGGTGCTCTGAGGAGACGTAGTGAATAGCACCAATGAGAGCGAGCCCGATAAAGATGTTGGAAAACTTAAGGCCAAAGAAGAAGAGGAGACTTGTGTTTATGTCGACCAAGGACAAGTGATAACCCTAGTCCTAAGATAAGTATTAAGTTCCTTGCCAAACCCTAAGGAAGACTAGAAGGAGAATCTATTCCATACCAAGTGTATTGTCAAAGGCCAATTGTGTACGATCATAATGGATAGAGAAAACTGTACTAATGTGGTTTCATAATCCTTTATGCAAAGGTTAAGCCTGCCGACTTCAAAGCTACCTCGACCTTATTAGCTTTATTAACGTCATAATAAGGGTGCTTTGCATGTGAGTGAACAAGTGACAGTACCATTCAATGTTGGGAATGTATACAGAGATGAAGTAGTTTGCGATGTCGTCCCCATGGGAGCTTCACATCTACTACTTGGACGACCTTGGTTGTTCGACTAATGTGTCACTTACGACAGGTATAAGAACACCTAGGCTTTAGTTAAGGATGAAAGGAAAATTATGTTGCAACTCATGACCCCATCCCAAGTAAATAATACCCCTAACTAGCTTACCCAAGCTAGTAAAAAGAAGACCTTAATTATAAGTCAAAGAGAGCTCCGATCTATTGCAAAGGCTAACAAACCAATGTTCTTGTTGGTTAGAAGATTGATGAAGTTGAGGGAATTGTAGGATGTTCTAGAAAAAATCTGAAACTTACTAAGTGAGTTTTTTGACCTGTTTCCAAAAGAATTGCCTAGAAGACTGCCACCAATCCGAGACATAAAGTATTATATTGATCTGTAGCCAGGTGTCGTCCTATCGAATCGACCTACATATAGGATGAACCTTAAGCAAGCTGCCTAGTTGAAAAAATAAGTGGACAAACTCATTGAGTGAGGATATGTGAGGGAGAGCATGAGCCTTTGTGCTAAACCAACTCTGCTCATTCTAAAAAAAGATGGTTCATAGCACATATGCATGAACAGCCAAGCAATCAATAGAATTATTATCGAGTACAGATACCCGATACCAAGACTCAATGATATATTAGATGAGCTTCATGACACCAAAATATTTTCAAAGATTAACCTATAGAGTGCCTACCACCAAATGCACATGAGGTCGGGCATTTGAATAGAAGACCGCATTTAAAACTAGGCACAAACTCTACGAATGGTTGGTTATGCCGTTTGAACTTACTAATGCGCCAAGCACATTCATGAGGTTAAGGAACCACATAATGCGGCCCCTAATTAGAAAATGTGTAGTCGTGTACTTTGATGACATATTGGCATATAGTACCAATCTAAACAACCATGTTCAACATCTCTACAAAGTATTTAGCATTTTGTAGACTAAGAAGTAGTACGGAAATGTAAAGAAGTGTATGTTTAACTAGAAAGAAGTGATATTCCCAAGGTTTGTACTATTAGGGGAAGGAATTCGAGCAGATGAGAAGAAGATCCGAGCTATTATGGAATCGTTGACACCGAAGAACGTCACTAAGGTCCAAAGTTTTCACGGCATAGCTTCCTTTTATAGGCGATTTATTAAGGACTTCAATATAATAATTGCCCCATTAATCAAGTTAACAAAAAGGAGTGAAGGAATTAAGTAGAACACCGAGTTGAACATAGCTTTAGAGCGATCAAGGAGAAACTCATCTCAGCACCTATCTTATCATTATCGGATTTTGACAAGCCTTTCAAATTAGAATGTAATGCATCGGGAGTTGGAATTGGTACTATCCTGATGTAGGAATGATGACCCATCACCTATTATAGTGAGAAACCGAGTAGTCCAATCTTGATCTATTCTATATATGAAAAGGAGTTGTACTTTCTTTTCAGAGTTGTACTCTCTTTTTTGAGCCCTTGATATTTGGCAACACTATCTATTATCACGAGAGTTTGTTATCTACATTGAACACAAATAATTGAAGCATTTTGGGAGTCAGAACAAACTCTCAAAGAGACAGGCCAAGTGGTTGGAGTTTATGAAGGGATTCTTATACACCATTCGACACAAGAAGGGAAGAGTAAATGTGGTTGCATATAATTTGTCACGGCGGTAGACTTTGCAAACAAAATTATTAGGATTCTTACTCATCACTGAGTGATATGTTACTGACTCTCACTTTGGTCCCGTTGTTGACTAGTGCTAAAAAGGGGATAGTAGTTAGAGGATATTATATTAAAGACAGCTATCTGTTCAAAGACAGCAGGCTGTGTATTCCGAACTACTCCACGAGTGAGTTATTGATTAGAGAAGATCATAGCGAAGGATTATCTGGTCATTTCCAAGCGATTAAGACAGTTACTTTGTTGAAAGAACACTTTTATTGGTCTAATTTGGCTAAATACATCCATAAGGTAGTTAGTAGTTATAAAGTGTGTAAGCGTGCTAAGGGGAAGAGAGAACCCCATGGAGAGTACATGCCATTACTAATACCCATTTTACCTTAGGCCCACCTCAACATTGACTTTGTCCTAGGGTTGCTCCGGACATCCAGAAGGAAAGATTCCATTTTTGTTGTAGTGGACCACTTCAGCAAAATGGCACACTTCATTCCATGCCATCGAACTAACGATACTCTATATATAGCTGATTTGTTTTTATAGGAAATTGTCCAATTAGATGGAATATCGAAAACTATAGTCTCTGATTGGGATTTAAAATTTTTGAGCTATTTTTAAAGGACTCTTTAGAGAAGACTTGGAACTAAACTTATATTTAGCTCCAGTAGTCACCCTCAAACTGATGGCCAAACTAAAGTGGTAAATAAGACGCTAAGCAATCTGCTTAAAGCTAGGAAAGAACTTAAGGGATTAAGATATGTGCCCATTAGTTATAGAGTTTACACATAACCAAACTGTCCATAGCACTATTGGGAAGACCCCATTCGAAGCTATCTATGGCCTTAACCTTATCATTCCCTTGGATATTATCGGCACCCTAACAACTACTGAAGAGAGTCAATTCGGAGTAAATTAAGGCTAAAAATTGCATGAGCTACACTAGTCTATAATCAAGAAGATCTCTAAGTCTAATCAAAGGCAGCATGAAATTGGTAGCCAAGGCTGTCAAACTATTTCTTTCTACCCAGGAGCATTGGTAAGGATACATCTCACCTAAAAACGAATCCTACACTTGAGACAAAACAAGCTATCTTCTCAAATTGATGGTTCATTCAAAGTTCTAAAGAAAATCAACCACAATACTTACCAGATCAAGTTACCTAATGATTATGAAATTTCTTCTACCTTCAATGTATCCAATCTAATCCCTCACCCACCAATAGAAGAAGACCCTACAAGCGCCCTAAAAGAAAAAACATAAACCACTCTAGATTTGAAGACAAATCTTTCTTACCTCCAAGCAGATGATAAGAATCAACCCCTCAGACCGTTTACGTGCAACCGAGCTAGAGGTCTCCAAGGATTCACTTGAAAAATATTAACTCTTGGCCATAGCCGAGATAGGGATTTCTACTCCGAGCTGATCTCTTACTGACCTACCTATTAAATCCTTACATGCGTCAGATCTGCCTATGTTTAATAGCAATGCTTTATCCCAAAAGACAGCCTAAGAGTAGTCAAAGGAAGTTCTTGATTCGACTACAAACATCCGACCTCAAATCAAGCTGGCTTCTCTTCAGAAAAACTGATTAGTCCCTAACCTGGTCCACAACTTGACCCTTAACTATAAGCCTTACTCTGTTTCCGCCTACCTTGTGCCATATTTCTCTTATCCAGACGCTAAGTAACATGTTTCTTCTAACACAGTATTCTAGAATGATTCTTTCTTTTTTACACTGAATATTCTTTATCTCTTTTACCCTTTTTAATATATCTTATGTAACCTAGTTGTAGAATATCCTTTTGTTTATCATATATGTAAAGTAACCCTAGTGGGCGGGTATATAAACCCCCACTATGCAAACAATCATCCTATCAATACAAAAATTATTCATTTTGAACAATATTAATGTTCTCATTATCATTCAACTCTTATCTATTCTGTTTAGTAAGAAGTAGTACGAGTAACCCTTCGGTTTGGACCAATATGTCATATCCGGCAGATTGTTGGCTGAGTAAGATCGAGTGGCGTATCATATCCATTCGATAGCTACCTAGACATGACTAATATTTTCCCTTTTTGTTTTGGTTTGCTTCGGTTTGCTTCATTGTAGTGACTCTCCTTATGTTTAACCCTAGAGATGCATCAGCCTCCCTATGGAGGAGAGGACAAAGCCTTATTACGGGCATAGTTGGACGATAATTCAAGAATGGTGGTCGAGGTAGTAAATAAGACAAGGCTTATTAGTGCCATCCTAAAGGACGTTTACATGTACGATTCCTTACCTAAGGTCATTGATCTGTTCACCAGGCTTAGGATAGATAGGGGGTCGAGTGGGAAAATTAGCAAAAGCAAGCCTTCCGCCATCAACTAGGTCTTAGTGAACTTACCTAGTAATAAGGATTACCCTAAAACTCTTCAACCACTTCTACATGTGGAAGAGTTTGAATGGATGGGCATACCTCTAGAACCATCTTGGGAGGAAGCTGTTTACAAGTCTAATAGACTTTATTAAAGGCTGGCAGGATAAGTTCTTAATGGAACTTCTAGGTTAACCAGACTTCTAGACATGGTAGACCGCCTTAGTCTAAACTGGAAGTTAGAAGGAGCTTAAGCCCAATGATGCTAAGATCATAAGGGAGATAAAAGCCTTCATAGCCTTGAGAAACAGCTCAAAGATAAATGTTGCGGAGGTAGTGGAGAGATACTTCAAGTACCCTATCTCCGAGCTCTTCCCCGATATGAAAAAGGGTGTGGTAAAGAAATGAGCGAAAGGTATGAATTCATTTTTCACGAGCAACTTCTTCTGTCGTGCTAACGTAAGTGTATAGAATTGTACTTCTTCCAACATCCTCCTAAACTGCTAACGACAAGGCGTTAAATGTCATCTTTAGATATTGGTCGGTAGAAATTTAGCTAAGATTGGGTTTTGCATAATGGTGAGCCTACAAGATAAAGAATAGTGAAGGGTGCCAGGGGTTGTTTATTGCAGCTACTCCGATACTTAAGTGAGATTGGTATGTATAGAGAGTAAAAGTACTCGAATGTAAAAGTAGGTTCTAATATGTGGAGTATCAGGTAATTTGTCATTGAATGATGGTTTTATATTTATAGAGGAGTAAAGTTAACAGTTAAAGAGGAGTTAGTGAATAGAGGTTATGTCCACAAGCAATGGGTAATGGAGCCATAATGTCTGACTTAGTCCACAAATATAGAAGGTGGTTATAGACTTGATCATTCAATCTTATCTACAAGTAACCATTACAGTTGGGTAAGCTATGTCATAGGCTTAAATTAAGCCCAACAATAAAGATGGGGAGGCTAAGTAAGGAGAAGTTTAGCCTAAGCCACAAACTCAATCAGGTTAGCATAGGCTTAAAGGATCTAGGTCTAAAAAGTCCTATCGACAATATTAATAAAATGTGAGGTTTATGTCATGCTTTATATTTTTTTTAGGTACATAATATATATATATATATTCCTTAGCAACCATTATATTATAACCTTTAAAAAATGAGGAATCCAACATCATCAATACTATTCAAAAATCAATATTTATGTGCTATTAGGAAATAAAGGCTCCAACAATAACATCCCATTACTTAAGGATAAAAAATTTTGTCCACAATGTTACCTAGATTAAGGATATTTTGACGGTAGTTTGTGAAGGGCAGTTAATACTTTGGCCGGTTTACATTGTCCAGCTCAATAAATTGTTTCCAAGTGGAGTTGATTGCTTCTTCTACTCGAAAGCACCAAGATACACGAAATACCATGGAAAGTTTGTTGAGAAGTGACAACCACAAGCTTCTCGATTTTGTCCATTTGATTTTATCTTTTTCCCCTGCCAAAAATAATATATTACTTCTACGCGTCTTGGAAAATGCAACCTTACTAAATTTCTTGATATAGAAATCCATAGTTTCCTCTATCCTAACGAATAGTTGTTTCCTCGTGAGTACCCATACGAAGGCGGCGAAACCCAAGCGAGTGAGCACTTGCTAGACGGTTTGTTAATAAGTTTTCCGAAGATAATTTTTTAATTTTAATATATTATAAAACAGGTAATTAATGTTCAAAGAATTTAAAAAAACATGTAAGATATCTTTCATTAAAATTAACATGTATAAAGTATTCAACATGAAGGCCCTAGCTTATAAAACAAAAAAAAACAAAAAAAGAGATTCAACACAAAAACTTAACCTAAAAAGTAGTGAAAGTTTCATAACACAAGTTTTTCTTTTAACGCATAATTTGTGATTCTTCCTAAATTTATACGAAATTTAGGTTATGTTTATTAAAAGTACTTAGTATATATTCTCATATCAAGTATAAAGTCAGTTCTTCTTTTGACATGTATCACTTTTTAACTTTGTTTGATTGCTTCTTAAATTTCAATAAAATTTAGGTTATCTTTATTAAAAGTTCTTAGCACGTACTCTTATGACAAGCGCCTTACTTTTATTGACAAAGCACAAGAAGCACCTTAAGGTGTTTGACTCCACCATAGTACCAAAATAAGTACTGTTATCTAATACATATTTTCATGCTGAGCACCGTACTTTCAAAAAATCTGTTATATATTGGTTTCAAAAGTAATAAACATGGGATCTATAAAAAATTAATGAGCAACTGTGATGAAGTAACTATTAATAATGTAAAGAGTTATTTCACACTAGGAATTGGTTATGATGCTAATGTGGCATTAAAAACTTCATTAAATACCTTATTAATAAATGTGCACTTATGTTTAGGTATGTATAAACAAAGATTAGGCCAACAAGTTAATGAAAGGGAGCATGGAACACTTTTTCTCTTTCCCATTTTCTGTATTTTTATTGTACATTGTTTTCATTTTACATATTAGCATTTAGATTCATGTAAATACTCTATATGATATTAACTATCAATAATTGGGGCTTATGAGAGAAACTAAGTGAATTTGAGATTCCATAAGAACATTATTGTATCGTGAATGTTATATCGTCATAAATTTATTCAATTTTATTCGTAATTTATTACAAATGTTCGTTTAGGGCTTTCTACGAAAGTTCCTCACCTTTCCTTCACTCTTCCTATTAGATATATTATGATCATACATTTTATAATTTGAAGTCACAGATGAGAAAAATCTAAATTCGATCATGTTGTTAGGGGTGGGCAAAACAAAATCAACCTAACCAATCGGATTGCAAACCAAATTGAAAATATACTTTTTCTTATAATTTGATTTAGAAATTTTCTAAATTTGAAGCAAATAAAAAATTTATTGTTTACTTTAAAAAATAAACCGAATCAAACCATTTTATAAAAGATATAATAATATTTTAATTACAAATAAAGAATTTATTTTATTATATTATATAAAAAGTACAAAAAAACCTTAACATTTATATATATTTTTTCTATTTCAATCCTTAATCTTTGAAACTTTTGTCAAACAAGTCATTTCATTAGCTTCCATTAAGTTTTCCGTAAAGAAAACATGTGGCAACATATGATTTATCCATGTCTAATTTTTTAATAAAAATAATAAAATATTTACAAAACCATATATAAATAGGAAAAATGAAAAAAAAATCTATAAAATTGAAAAATCACTTATTTAACGTATATAATAGATATATATATATATATACTCATGTACATATATATATTAATGATAAGTTTAAATTAAATAATTAACAACTAAGAAAATTCGAAAAAAAAAAGTAAAAAATAACAAAACAAAGAAATCTGACCACCCTTTGGCCTTGGGTATCTAAATTTCCTCACTTTTTTGGTAATTTTTTTAAGTTTTTTTTAAATTATTCAAATATAAATATTACCACTAACATATATATATGTATATAAATATATATATTACTAAATATAATTAGTTTTCCATATTTTTATCTTTTCCCTTATTTTCTAATAATTTTTGTATTATTTTTAATATTTTGATAAAATTTAATTAGGTAATGTTATTTGTTAATTTATTTAATTAAATTAATTATTTTGACAAATCAAATTATGCTACATATCAATCCTAACAATAAAACTAATGGAAGAATTAAAATGAAAATTCTTATAAACATTGAGGATTAAAATAAAAATTTTAAATAATTAAGGACTGAAGTAAAAAAACCAAGGTAAACATTGCGATTTTTTTTTTTTACTTTTCCCTATAATATAACATTTAAAAGAATTTTTAATTTATACTTACTAAAATGTATATGTATTAATCGTTTAATTGCCATAATATATAAACTATATATGTAGTTTGATTAAAGTTTATACTATATTCTATTCTCATAAATAAAATTAACTATCAATAAACATTTAATAGTCATAATATCAACTTCATTAACAACCATTTTGACACCAACATTTATTATTGAATAAAATTTATTACTTTTTATATGAAATTACATATTATGCAAATATATTTTCTTAAATTAACAAATATAATTCAATTATTAAACCAAACATTAATTGAATGGTTTAGAAAATTTTTTAATCTAAACCTTACAATTCAATTCAATGTTATAAAAAATCAAATTGTATTTTTTGGTTAAACCAAACCAAATCAATCCATACCAGCTCTTGCTATGACTAAATATAAATGGTCTTAGTAAAATGATTTGTTAAAAAAATAAATAAATAAAGGAGCTAGAGATAGAAATAGAAATTGAAAATGTTTTGTTTTGTTTTTATTTTCTTTGTAATCCTTCTGTAATATCTAAAATCCTTTCACAAGAGTCTAGAACCCTCTCTGTTTACACGCTATCACACGTCCACAAAGTCAAATCTATCTAATCGAAAAAGCTCAAGCAAATTAGGGTTAACACCAAATCCAACAACAGAGATAACATCAAATGTTCAACGCCATGCCACACACTTCAAGGTTCAGGGTACCAAAGGTTGACCATCATCAAAATCCTCCAAACCAGAAACGACAATTACAAATTGCGTCAAAAAGATACAACCGTCCTCCCCTTTGAGATTCCCAAATTCACTTTTTCTCCCTCACTCAACGTGCCTTCACCTCCAAATTGCGTACTAAAATTGCCACAGCCTTTCATGTATTTCGCCTATGTTTCTAGGAATTACCTTAACATCCCCTACTTAGTACTTCTACTTCCACTCATCGATGTTTCGGTTCCTTCAATTACAAAATGACCAAGTACTCCTCCAACAAGAGAAATAAACATTACCACCCATTTCTCCAAATTCATTGCTGAGTCTCTAATCTCTTGGTTTCTTGCTCATGCTGACTGTCTAGGACGCCATTAGAGGTTGAATTGTTCGCTTCCTTCTTGGTTGGTTGCATTCTGGGTTTCCTCGGCATGCATTTTGCTCGTGCTCCTTCAACTTCTTTCTCAACCATATCCATTTGTGAGCACCTATGATCGAATGAAGGAAAAGCAAAACATTTTCGAATTAGCAATAGAGTCAAAGTTAATTAGATCAAGGGAATATAGGGTTGAAAGGGACGTACATATTAAATATTATCCAATTAAAGCTGAATTCTTAATATTTGGAGAAATTTATTACCAAATTATAGTTCAATTAAAACTTATTCTGTTTTAGATAAAAAAGATTGAGAAAACTAAAAAGAAAATTAAATTGGATATAAAATTCAAGTCATTCAGTCGTTGAATTGAGAATATTTGTGTGAAAGAGATACTGTTAACCCAACCCTAGAGAAATTGAAGTTAGAAAGATTTAAAAAAAAAAAAAAGTCCATTAAACTATAAAATCCATACTCTTTCAGGATAGAGTTTATATGTTTCTAAATACCATTCCGCTCCATCCTCTCTTTATCATATGTTGGCATGTACGTTCATCTTGTATCTTGGTATTTTTGTTTGCTCCTCTTTTGGACATCAATGAAATCTCAACCGTTTGACCATTACAGAGAGGATGTTAGATTTGCATAATTAATAGCACAGCCAGCATTTAATAGAGTGGTACTTTTTGCATAGATAGAGACATGCTATATAGTACGATTTTAAATTAAAAAAATATTGATGAATTTAGCAGAGTCACTAGCTGGCTCATTGCAAGAGACGGTACGAATCTGGCATTTAAATTGAATGCAGAAAACCAAAATGGACTAAACGTCCATACGTGAAATGTATGAAATTGCAGAATCCTGTGTCAGGGGATCCAAAAATAAAAATAAAAGCAGAACGATAAATGTATTTCGTGATTATACACTGTCATTTTCAGAATAAAATTCTGTTCGAACCAAACATTAGTACTGAAAAATACGATAATTCCAAAACATTCTCTAGATCGAGTAAGCAAAGATGTCAAGAATCCTAGGGAGCTAAATGGCATATGAATTTTAAAAGATATTATTGGGCTGCCTATGCATGATTAAACATGGCGTTACCGTCGTATCATGAGACAAATTAAACCAATTAATTAATGAAAATTTGGAGTATAATGTGGGGCCTTAATTCTTTTTCATATCACCAATGCATATGGAAATCATGCAACGTAATAAACACAACTAATATATAAGAATATAATGGATAAATAGCAAACACAACTTTTATATTTCATTCATTTTAAGAAGTGACCGTTTAAATGCCAAAACTTACAAAAATAAATAAATAAATAAACAGACTATTTTGCACTTGATAAAATTAATAAAAAATTTATCAATGACATTAATTGGTTGTAACAAAATATTCAAAAGCTACTTGAGAATTCTTTTTCTTCATTCTATTTTTTTTTTTTAAATTTTAGTAAAATTTCCAATATTTATGGTAAAAATGGTCATTTACTAAGCTAAAACCATGTCTTTTAAGATTTGGGCACCTAAAATTGCGGTTTCAATAATAAAAAATATAAGGAGAATATCTGCAATATCTTACTAAAAAGAGCGGTGTACATACATAATATAATTCATATGCAGAATTAAATTTTCATCACCAATTTCATGTAGCAAATTGTGTACTAAACTAACGTATTTTAATTCGAATCGAACACAAGAGAAAGAGACCACTCACCTATCGGCATTGTAAGAAGACGATCTCTTCAAAGAAGGAACATTAGGAGCTTCTCTCTTGGTCTCAATTAAACTCCCACTAAAATATTCCTTATCTTCCAATTTCATCCCCACCAAATTCGATATTTCACCCGGAGACCCCACAATATTGTCATTATTATTATTATTATTATTATTATTATTATTATTATTATTATTATTATTATTACTATGAGCATTATGATTCGCTGCTCCACCAGTCAATCTCCCCTTATGGTTCCCAATCAACGACAGCCCTTGATCTTTGATACATGTGGCCCCACAGTCCTTGAACGAAAGGGAACCGCACGATATCAATTGCATCAAGACCGAAGAAGCTCGTAGCCGTCCACTTGGAGCATTAACAGCCGTTTCAGGGGAATTGTCCTCAGCGACAACAATGTTTGTGTTTAATTTTGACCGTCCATCAGCCTTCATCAAAGTTTCTAAAGTTTCAGGGCTTGAATCCGATGGCGGAGGTGAGATCTCGTCCCTAGTCAGCTCCGTAGTTTGCTGGGCCCGGTTCTGGTCCGGTCGTCCATATTGCTTTCCCTCCGGTTCTTCAACAATAAGGTCTTCTTCGTCTTTTACTTTTATTGCCTGATGACCACCATATATTTAAGGTCTCTTTTAGCAAAGTATAAAATTTAGAGGGAAGTCGTGGAGTCTCTAAATATTTACAACTTCGTTTAAAGAAATAGTTTCAAATTTTTTCCATCCATATTTCTTAAGAAAATATTTTCAAATTCAATATATTACAAGCTAAGAGTATAAACATTGATGTTTTAATAAAATAGACAGGGAGGGAGGGAGGAGAAGAAAAAGAAACTCAATATATTAAAAATAAATTTATCTTCGACTATATGATAATTTTTCTCATTGTTTACCTGTCTTCTTCGTCTTCTCTTATCATCGGTCTGAGTTGAAGCGTCAGCCGCGACTTTCCGAGTCGACTCACCGTGGGATTCAGTCTTGTATACTTTATACTCGTGCAGGTCAATCGCACTCCATGACTGGTTTCTTCGCCGAGTAATAACTGGAAAATCCGAGTCCATGTCGGACCTGTGACTCGTCTCTCTTTCTTGTGGTTTAGTATACCGAAAAGACGTCGACTCAAGGGGTCTTGAAGTGGCAGAAGAAGAGGACAAGCAAGAGGAAGAAGGAGGGTCAAGTAATTCCGATCCCTTCAGTACGTACTCGTTGCCATGTGAGGGGTGTATGAAATCGTTTTCGGAGAGATCGTGCCAGACGAAACCATTCTTATAACTCCTGAAACAGAATAAATACCGCCTTATAGAAAAACCAAAATCACGGAATGATTAGCGTTTAACACACAAATTAGAAAAGTTATTTTATGTTTTAAAACATGGTTTATATGAAACGATATCATATGATTGTGGAGGGCTCTATGATGTTACCTTTTAGAAGACCAAGAGTACATTGATGCCATGCACTTGCCACGAAGAACATTCAAACGTTCGATTACATCTGAAAAAATTGAAATATAACGATATAACTGGATCATGTAATTAGGAAAAAAAAAAAAAGAACTAATACCGGTATGTAAAGTTAAAAAGGACGAAAAAGTCATGCAATATAATTAAAAAAGAAATAAAAAGAAGGTGAAAGCCCTTATGTTTTCCATAGTTATCCCTTAAATGCTCTGTCTCAATATTTTCAATTCATAGGGTCGAGCAAGCTTACAATATTAGGACATCAATAACGAGAAATTTCCGTTTGTAATTAATTTTAATTGTGAAATTTTAAGGTTCTATTTTCCAAATGTTTGTGGAATAGTGAAAAATCCCGTGATTGTCTTTCCAAAAAAGGGGACAGAGACGATATGGCATTCAGAACAGAACAAGTGGAAAACAAAACGACATACGAAGCCCTCAGCTTTTTCCGCTTTTTCCTCTTTTTCCATTCACATGATAAATGAAAAGGTTAAGAAGTCTTTATGCAAACGTTGTTCTCTTCCTTGATAGACTAGACATTTCAACGGAAAAAGAGGGGGCGAAAAATAAAACAAGGAAAACACCGAAACTGGAAGCGAAACTGAAACCATAACTGGAGATAGCAACTAGTAAACATGTACAGATACAGAACAAGATATATGCATACATGTATAGTATAATCAGTGACAGACACCAGAATTTTTCAGAACGAGCGCAAGGCCCTCTTTGATTTCTTTTTTCTTTTTTTTTTTCCGGAGGATAATTTTAGAATTGAATTATTCAGATTTCATATCATAACGAAATTTACTCTGACTTATCAACAAAATTAAAAAATTATAACAAGAAAATACAAAATGAGAAACTGCGGGAAATTTTGACCGTAGAAAAAATGGGTGTATGATTGATAATGTACCTCTGAGATAGAGACCTTCAGTGGAAGACAATGGGACTTCCATGAAATGCGGGTGTTCAAGGTGACCATTCCTAGAAAGATAGTAAACAACAGGGACCTTTGAGGATTTAGGTAGTTTAGTGGGCATGGAGGGTTCGGTCCAAACTTTGTTTCTTTCAGGACTTGTGTCTTTGTTACTATCTTTCCATTTCATAGGAACGTGAAGCTCTCTTGAAGATGTTGATGATGTTCTTGTTCCTCTGGATGTCATACTCATGGGCATGTCTATTTTCCTTAATTTTGAAGCTCTCAATGTAAAGTAAAGAGAAAAAGGATGGAAAATGCAGAAAAATGGGTGGAAGAGTTGTGGGTTTATAGTGAGTTATGGAAGAGAGAGAGAGAGAGAGAGAGAGAGAGAGAGAGAGAGGGAGGTCGTGTCCTCTGTGTGAGTGTGTGCGTGAATGGGGGAAATTGAGTGAGGAGTATGGGGGAATTCAAAACAGGGATGCGGCAGACAACAGCTAAGAAACAAAAAATGGTTGTTTGGATTTCAGTTCATGCAGTCCTAAATCCGTAGATTTGTTTTATTTTATTTGAAAGGGGTCGAGTCAAATTAGTTTTCCTTAAATTTAGAATTTTATTTTATTATTTATTTATTTATTATTATTATTATTATTTTTTTTTTTTTTGCATTTCAATCTTTAAATATTTCATAACAAAAACAATCTGCAACTCGTTCCATTGGGACAAGCGGTTTTGTATTGTATCCCCACCTCTTGTACGATATATTTTTCATATAAGTAAAATGTAAAATGTAAAATGCAAAACTCATATTAACCTATAGCAAAATAAAGTTTTAGAGCGCTAAGTTGGCTTTATAAGAATTTGGATGGAGCCCTGGTGGCAAATTAGTCTTAATTTTTAAGGTTAGTAGTAGGACGGGTGCGGTCAAATTTATATATTGAGGGTTTGGAGTAAGTATTATTGAACTCAATCGATTTACTCTCAAATTTTTTCATGTTTGTATACAATAACATTATCTATAGCCCTGGATTTAGAAGAAGCACATACCACAATCTATAAAAAGAAGAGATTTCATCTTCTCCATAAACTACCAAGACAATCCAATAATTAATATTAAACTCCTAACACTGTAGATACTCACACTTAGTTGTTGCCCCTTTAATTGACAAACATTTTAAAAGCAAGATAATGAATTTTGTTGTCAATTGTCCTACTCATAGATTAAAGTAACAATCTAGAAGATTTTTAAGCTCTCTTAATCAAGAACTACAATGATAAAGTTTTAAACTGTAGAGTTCCATCATGAGCGCATTTGAACCCCTAAAACTATTAGAATACGAGGAATAATACTAAAAAAAAAAAAAAAATCCTTTTCATTCACTTGTTTTCTAATGACAAGACTAATAGGGTATTTATAGATATATAAGATAACTCTTGAACTTTGGATACATTAATTATAATTAATAACTTATACATAAAATAAAGAAAAATCTAGATTCATGACCTTTCACATACATATTCTTCTAGAAAATCACAAAGATAATTCTAAGAAAAATCTAGAAAATTCAAATTACTAATTTCAACACTTCCCCTTAATTTGAAGTTGTCTTCTTTATTCCAAGACATACTCTTAGCATTTGAAACTATTTGAATTTGAGTGGTTTCTTAAGAATATTTGCAACTTGATTTCCAGTCTTCATATACTTAAGGTCCATTTCTTTGATTGTGATGCATTCTCTAATAAAATGAAATCTTATGTCTATATGCTTGTTTTATTCATGAAAAAATTGGATTTTTTGCTAACTCTTGTTCAAACTTATTGTCAATTTGAATATTTGTAGC